>CAVLYJ010000003.1:0-49889 GCA_963675205.1 Catocala nupta
GAAAATGTACTGAAATTTCGATCTACCACATCACCTCGGTTCGTGCGTGGGTGGGGTAGAAAAATCAAAAATTTATCACTTCCCACTATCGGGGTGGTCGAAAGTGGTACCAAACGACAGGGGAAGACTCCGGGCGTTAAATGATGGTAAGTAAAACGCAAAAACCTGTAGAATTTAGAAAAAAATTTTGATTGTTTATAAAAATTTGCTTATTTTGATGATTTTTTAATGTTTTATAGCTATAAAAAGGGTCTAAAATGACGGGAACACTGAAAATATCTATAACGTTGATAAAGATACAGTAAAACACAACGTTTAGCAAAAAACCCGCTGTCAAAATATGAAAAATTGTAGAAAATGTACTGAAATTTCGATCTACCACATCACCTCGGTTCGTGCGTGGGTGGGGTAGAAAAATCAAAAATTTATCACTTCCCACTATCGGGGGTGGTCGAAAGTGGTACCAAACGACAGGGGAAGACTCCGGGCGTTAAATGATGGTAAGTAAAACGCAAAAACCTGTAGAATTTAGAAAAAAATTTTGATTGTTTATAAAAATTTGCTTATTTTGATGATTTTTTAATGTTTTATAGCTATAAAAAGGGTCTAAAATGACGGGAACACTGAAAATATCTATAACGTTGATAAAGATACAGTAAAACACAACGTTTAGCAAAAACCCGCTGTCAAAATATGAAAAATTGTAGAAAATGTACTGAAATTTCGATCTACCACATCACCTCGGTTCGTGCGTGGGTGGGGTAGAAAAATCAAAAATTTATCACTTCCCACTATCGGGGGTGGTCGAAAGTGGTACCAAACGACAGGGGAAGACTCCGGGCGTTAAATGATGGTAAGTAAAACGCAAAAACCTGTAGAATTTAGAAAAAAATTTTGATTGTTTATAAAAATTTGCTTATTTTGATGATTTTTTTAATGTTTTATAGCTATAAAAAGGGTCTAAAATGACGGGAACACTGAAAATATCTATAACGTTGATAAAGATACAGTAAAACACAACGTTTAGCAAAAAACCCGCTGTCAAAATATGAAAAATTGTAGAAAATGTACTGAAATTTCGATCTACCACATCACCTCGGTTCGTGCGTGGGTGGGGTAGAAAAATCAAAAATTTATCACTTCCCACTATCGGGGGTGGTCGAAAGTGGTACCAAACGACAGGGGAAGACTCCGGGCGTTAAATGATGGTAAGTAAAACGCAAAAACCTGTAGAATTTAGAAAAAAATTTTGATTGTTTATAAAAATTTGCTTATTTTGATGATTTTTTAATGTTTTATAGCTATAAAAAGGGTCTAAAATGACGGGAACACTGAAAATATCTATAACGTTGATAAAGATACAGTAAAACACAACGTTTAGCAAAAAACCCGCTGTCAAAATATGAAAAATTGTAGAAAATGTACTGAAATTTCGATCTACCACATCACCTCGGTTCGTGCGTGGGTGGGGTAGAAAAATCAAAAATTTATCACTTCCCACTATCGGGGGTGGTCGAAAGTGGTACCAAACGACAGGGAAGACTCCGGGCGTTAAATGATGGTAAGTAAAACGCAAAAACCTGTAGAATTTAGAAAAAAATTTTGATTGTTTATAAAAATTTGCTTATTTTGATGATTTTTTAATGTTTTATAGCTATAAAAAGGGTCTAAAATGACGGGAACACTGAAAATATCTATAACGTTGATAAAGATACAGTAAAACACAACGTTTAGCAAAAAACCCGCTGTCAAAATATGAAAAATTGTAGAAAATGTACTGAAATTTCGATCTACCACATCACCTCGGTTCGTGCGTGGGTGGGGTAGAAAAATCAAAAATTTATCACTTCCCACTATCGGGGGTGGTCGAAAGTGGTACCAAACGACAGGGGAAGACTCCGGGCGTTAAATGATGGTAAGTAAACGCAAAAACCTGTAGAATTTAGAAAAAAATTTTGATTGTTTATAAAAATTTGCTTATTTTGATGATTTTTTAATGTTTTATAGCTATAAAAAGGGTCTAAAATGACGGGAACACTGAAAATATCTATAACGTTGATAAAGATACAGTAAAACACAACGTTTAGCAAAAAACCCGCTGTCAAAATATGAAAAATTGTAGAAAATGTACTGAAATTTCGATCTACCACATCACCTCGGTTCGTGCGTGGGTGGGGTAGAAAAATCAAAAATTTATCACTTCCCACTATCGGGGGTGGTCGAAAGTGGTACCAAACGACAGGGGAAGACTCCGGGCGTTAAATGATGGTAAGTAAAACGCAAAAACCTGTAGAATTTAGAAAAAAATTTTGATTGTTTATAAAAATTTGCTTATTTTGATGATTTTTTAATGTTTTATAGCTATAAAAAGGGTCTAAAATGACGGGAACACTGAAAATATCTATAACGTTGATAAAGATACAGTAAAACACAACGTTTAGCAAAAAACCCGCTGTCAAAATATGAAAAATTGTAGAAAATGTACTGAAATTTCGATCTACCACATCACCTCGGTTCGTGCGTGGGTGGGGTAGAAAATCAAAAATTTATCACTTCCCACTATCGGGGGTGGTCGAAAGTGGTACCAAACGACAGGGGAAGACTCCGGGCGTTAAATGATGGTAAGTAAAACGCAAAAACCTGTAGAATTTAGAAAAAAATTTTGATTGTTTATAAAAATTTGCTTATTTTGATGATTTTTTAATGTTTTATAGCTATAAAAAGGGTCTAAAATGACGGGAACACTGAAAATATCTATAACGTTGATAAAGATACAGTAAAACACAACGTTTAGCAAAAAACCCGCTGTCAAAATATGAAAAATTGTAGAAAATGTACTGAAATTTCGATCTACCACATCACCTCGGTTCGTGCGTGGGTGGGGTAGAAAAATCAAAAATTTATCACTTCCCACTATCGGGGGTGGTCGAAAGTGGTACCAAACGACAGGGGAAGACTCCGGGCGTTAAATGATGGTAAGTAAAACGCAAAAACCTGTAGAATTTAGAAAAAAATTTTGATTGTTTATAAAAATTTGCTTATTTTGATGATTTTTTAATGTTTTATAGCTATAAAAAGGGTCTAAAATGACGGGAACACTGAAAATATCTATAACGTTGATAAAGATACAGTAAAACACAACGTTTAGCAAAAAACCCGCTGTCAAAATATGAAAAATTGTAGAAAATGTACTGAAATTTCGATCTACCACATCACCTCGGTTCGTGCGTGGGTGGGGTAGAAAAATCAAAAATTTATCACTTCCCACTATCGGGGGTGGTCGAAAGTGGTACCAAACGACAGGGGAAGACTCCGGGCGTTAAATGATGGTAAGTAAAACGCAAAAACCTGTAGAATTTAGAAAAAAATTTTGATTGTTTATAAAAATTTGCTTATTTTGATGATTTTTTAATGTTTTATAGCTATAAAAAGGGTCTAAAATGACGGGAACACTGAAAATATCTATAACGTTGATAAAGATACAGTAAAACACAACGTTTAGCAAAAAACCCGCTGTCAAAATATGAAAAATTGTAGAAAATGTACTGAAATTTCGATCTACCACATCACCTCGGTTCGTGCGTGGGTGGGGTAGAAAAATCAAAAATTTATCACTTCCCACTATCGGGGGTGGTCGAAAGTGGTACCAAACGACAGGGGAAGACTCCGGGCGTTAAATGATGGTAAGTAAAACGCAAAAACCTGTAGAATTTAGAAAAAAATTTTGATTGTTTATAAAAATTTGCTTATTTGATGATTTTTTAATGTTTTATAGCTATAAAAAGGGTCTAAAATGACGGGAACACTGAAAATATCTATAACGTTGATAAAGATACAGTAAAACACAACGTTTAGCAAAAAACCCGCTGTCAAAATATGAAAAATTGTAGAAAAACTGAAATTTCGATCTACCACATCACCTCGGTTCGTGCGTGGGTGGGGTAGAAAAATCAAAAATTTATCACTTCCCACTATCGGGGGTGGTCGAAAGTGGTACCAAACGACAGGGGAAGACTCCGGGCGTTAAATGATGGTAAGTAAAACGCAAAAACCTGTAGAATTTAGAAAAAAATTTTGATTGTTTATAAAAATTTGCTTATTTTGATGATTTTTTAATGTTTTATAGCTATAAAAAGGGTCTAAAATGACGGGAACACTGAAAATATCTATAACGTTGATAAAGAGACAGTAAAACACAACGTTTAGCAAAAAACCCGCTGTCAAAATATGAAAAATTGTAGAAAATGTACTGAAATTTCGATCTACCACATCACCTCGGTTCGTGCGTGGGTGGGGTAGAAAAATCAAAAATTTATCACTTCCCACTATCGGGGGTGGTCGAAAGTGGTACCAAACGACAGGGGAAGACTCCGGGCGTTAAATGATGGTAAGTAAAACGCAAAAACCTGTAGAATTTAGAAAAAATTTTGATTGTTTATAAAAATTTGCTTATTTTGATGATTTTTTAATGTTTTATAGCTATAAAAAGGGTCTAAAATGACGGGAACACTGAAAATATCTATAACGTTGATAAAGAGACAGTAAAACACAACGTTTAGCAAAAAACCCGCTGTCAAAATATGAAAAATTGTAGAAAATGTACTGAAATTTCGATCTACCACATCACCTCGGTTCGTGCGTGGGTGGGGTAGAAAAATCAAAAATTTATCACTTCCCACTATCGGGGGTGGTCGAAAGTGGTACCAAACGACAGGGGAAGACTCCGGGCGTTAAATGATGGTAAGTAAAACGCAAAAACCTGTAGAATTTAGAAAAAAATTTTGATTGTTTATAAAAATTTGCTTATTTTGATGATTTTTTAATGTTTTATAGCTATAAAAAGGGTCTAAAATGACGGGAACACTGAAAATATCTATAACGTTGATAAAGAGACAGTAAAACACAACGTTTAGCAAAAAACCCGCTGTCAAAATATGAAAAATTGTAGAAAATGTACTGAAATTTCGATCTACCACATCACCTCGGTTCGTGCGTGGGTGGGGTAGAAAAATCAAAAATTTATCACTTCCCACTATCGGGGGTGGTCGAAAGTGGTACCAAACGACAGGGGAAGACTCCGGGCGTTAAATGATGGTAAGTAAAACGCAAAAACCTGTAGAATTTAGAAAAAAAATTTTGATTGTTTATAAAAATTTGCTTATTTTGATGATTTTTTAATGTTTTATAGCTATAAAAAGGGTCTAAAATGACGGGAACACTGAAAATATCTATAACGTTGATAAAGAGACAGTAAAACACAACGTTTAGCAAAAAACCCGCTGTCAAAATATGAAAAATTGTAGAAAATGTACTGAAATTTCGATCTACCACATCACCTCGGTTCGTGCGTGGGTGGGGTAGAAAAATCAAAAATTTATCACTTCCCACTATCGGGGGTGGTCGAAAGTGGTACCAAACGACAGGGGAAGACTCCGGGCGTTAAATGATGGTAAGTAAAACGCAAAAACCTGTAGAATTTAGAAAAAAATTTTGATTGTTTATAAAAATTTGCTTATTTTGATGATTTTTTAATGTTTTATAGCTATAAAAAGGGTCTAAAATGACGGGAACACTGAAAATATCTATAACGTTGATAAAGAGACAGTAAAACACAACGTTTAGCAAAAAACCCGCTGTCAAAATATGAAAAATTGTAGAAAATGTACTGAAATTTCGATCTACCACATCACCTCGGTTCGTGCGTGGGTGGGGTAGAAAAATCAAAAATTTATCACTTCCCACTATCGGGGGTGGTCGAAAGTGGTACCAAACGACAGGGGAAGACTCCGGGCGTTAAATGATGGTAAGTAAAACGCAAAAACCTGTAGAATTTAGAAAAAAATTTTGATTGTTTATAAAAATTTGCTTATTTTGATGATTTTTTAATGTTTTATAGCTATAAAAAGGGTCTAAAATGACGGGAACACTGAAAATATCTATAACGTTGATAAAGAGACAGTAAAACACAACGTTTAGCAAAAAACCCGCTGTCAAAATATGAAAAATTGTAGAAAATGTACTGAAATTTCGATCTACCACATCACCTCGGTTCGTGCGTGGGTGGGGTAGAAAAATCAAAAATTTATCACTTCCCACTATCGGGGGTGGTCGAAAGTGGTACCAAACGACAGGGGAAGACTCCGGGCGTTAAATGATGGTAAGTAAAACGCAAAAACCTGTAGAATTTAGAAAAAAATTTTGATTGTTTATAAAAATTTGCTTATTTTGATGATTTTTTAATGTTTTATAGCTATAAAAGGGTCTAAAATGACGGGAACACTGAAAATATCTATAACGTTGATAAAGAGACAGTAAAACACAACGTTTAGCAAAAAACCCGCTGTCAAAATATGAAAAATTGTAGAAAATGTACTGAAATTTCGATCTACCACATCACCTCGGTTCGTGCGTGGGTGGGGTAGAAAAATCAAAAATTTATCACTTCCCACTATCGGGGGTGGTCGAAAGTGGTACCAAACGACAGGGGAAGACTCCGGGCGTTAAATGATGGTAAGTAAAACGCAAAAACCTGTAGAATTTAGAAAAAAATTTTGATTGTTTATAAAAATTTGCTTATTTTGATGATTTTTTAATGTTTTATAGCTATAAAAAGGGTCTAAAATGACGGGAACACTGAAAATATCTATAACGTTGATAAAGAGACAGTAAAACACAACGTTTAGCAAAAAACCCGCTGTCAAAATATGAAAAATTGTAGAAAATGTACTGAAATTTCGATCTACCACATCACCTCGGTTCGTGCGTGGGTGGGGTAGAAAAATCAAAAATTTATCACTTCCCACTATCGGGGGTGGTCGAAAGTGGTACCAAACGACAGGGGAAGACTCCGGGCGTTAAATGATGGTAAGTAAAACGCAAAAACCTGTAGAATTTAGAAAAAAATTTTGATTGTTTATAAAAATTTGCTTATTTTGATGATTTTTTAATGTTTTATAGCTATAAAAAGGGTCTAAAATGACGGGAACACTGAAAATATCTATAACGTTGATAAAGAGACAGTAAAACACAACGTTTAGCAAAAAACCCGCTGTCAAAATATGAAAAATTGTAGAAAATGTACTGAAATTTCGATCTACCACATCACCTCGGTTCGTGCGTGGGTGGGGTAGAAAAATCAAAAATTTATCACTTCCCACTATCGGGGGTGGTCGAAAGTGGTACCAAACGACAGGGGAAGACTCCGGGCGTTAAATGATGGTAAGTAAAACGCAAAAACCTGTAGAATTTAGAAAAAAATTTTGATTGTTTATAAAAATTTGCTTATTTTGATGATTTTTTAATGTTTTATAGCTATAAAAAGGGTCTAAAATGACGGGAACACTGAAAATATCTATAACGTTGATAAAGAGACAGTAAAACACAACGTTTAGCAAAAAACCCGCTGTCAAAATATGAAAAATTGTAGAAAATGTACTGAAATTTCGATCTACCACATCACCTCGGTTCGTGCGTGGGTGGGGTAGAAAAATCAAAAATTTATCACTTCCCACTATCGGGGGTGGTCGAAAGTGGTACCAAACGACAGGGGAAGACTCCGGGCGTTAAATGATGGTAAGTAAAACGCAAAAACCTGTAGAATTTAGAAAAAAATTTTGATTGTTTATAAAAATTTGCTTATTTTGATGATTTTTTAATGTTTTATAGCTATAAAAAGGGTCTAAAATGACGGGAACACTGAAAATATCTATAACGTTGATAAAGAGACAGTAAAACACAACGTTTAGCAAAAAACCCGCTGTCAAAATATGAAAAATTGTAGAAAATGTACTGAAATTTCGATCTACCACATCACCTCGGTTCGTGCGTGGGTGGGGTAGAAAAATCAAAAATTTATCACTTCCCACTATCGGGGGTGGTCGAAAGTGGTACCAAACGACAGGGGAAGACTCCGGGCGTTAAATGATGGTAAGTAAAACGCAAAAACCTGTAGAATTTAGAAAAAAATTTTGATTGTTTATAAAAATTTGCTTATTTTGATGATTTTTTAATGTTTTATAGCTATAAAAAGGGTCTAAAATGACGGGAACACTGAAAATATCTATAACGTTGATAAAGAGACAGTAAAACACAACGTTTAGCAAAAAACCCGCTGTCAAAATATGAAAAATTGTAGAAAATGTACTGAAATTTCGATCTACCACATCACCTCGGTTCGTGCGTGGGTGGGGTAGAAAAATCAAAAATTTATCACTTCCCACTATCGGGGGTGGTCGAAAGTGGTACCAAACGACAGGGGAAGACTCCGGGCGTTAAATGATGGTAAGTAAAACGCAAAAACCTGTAGAATTTAGAAAAAAATTTTGATTGTTTATAAAAATTTGCTTATTTTGATGATTTTTTAATGTTTTATAGCTATAAAAAGGGTCTAAAATGACGGGAACACTGAAAATATCTATAACGTTGATAAAGAGACAGTAAAACACAACGTTTAGCAAAAAACCCGCTGTCAAAATATGAAAAATTGTAGAAAATGTACTGAAATTTCGATCTACCACATCACCTCGGTTCGTGCGTGGGTGGGGTAGAAAAATCAAAAATTTATCACTTCCCACTATCGGGGGTGGTCGAAAGTGGTACCAAACGACAGGGGAAGACTCCGGGCGTTAAATGATGGTAAGTAAAACGCAAAAACCTGTAGAATTTAGAAAAAAATTTTGATTGTTTATAAAAATTTGCTTATTTTGATGATTTTTTAATGTTTTATAGCTATAAAAAGGGTCTAAAATGACGGGAACACTGAAAATATCTATAACGTTGATAAAGAGACAGTAAAACACAACGTTTAGCAAAAAACCCGCTGTCAAAATATGAAAAATTGTAGAAAATGTACTGAAATTTCGATCTACCACATCACCTCGGTTCGTGCGTGGGTGGGGTAGAAAAATCAAAAATTTATCACTTCCCACTATCGGGGGTGGTCGAAAGTGGTACCAAACGACAGGGGAAGACTCCGGGCGTTAAATGATGGTAAGTAAAACGCAAAAACCTGTAGAATTTAGAAAAAAATTTTGATTGTTTATAAAAATTTGCTTATTTTGATGATTTTTTAATGTTTTATAGCTATAAAAAGGGTCTAAAATGACGGGAACACTGAAAATATCTATAACGTTGATAAAGAGACAGTAAAACACAACGTTTAGCAAAAAACCCGCTGTCAAAATATGAAAAATTGTAGAAAATGTACTGAAATTTCGATCTACCACATCACCTCGGTTCGTGCGTGGGTGGGGTAGAAAAATCAAAAATTTATCACTTCCCACTATCGGGGGTGGTCGAAAGTGGTACCAAACGACAGGGGAAGACTCCGGGCGTTAAATGATGGTAAGTAAAACGCAAAAACCTGTAGAATTTAGAAAAAAATTTTGATTGTTTATAAAAATTTGCTTATTTTGATGATTTTTTAATGTTTTATAGCTATAAAAAGGGTCTAAAATGACGGGAACACTGAAAATATCTATAACGTTGATAAAGAGACAGTAAAACACAACGTTTAGCAAAAAACCCGCTGTCAAAATATGAAAAATTGTAGAAAATGTACTGAAATTTCGATCTACCACATCACCTCGGTTCGTGCGTGGGTGGGGTAGAAAAATCAAAAATTTATCACTTCCCACTATCGGGGGTGGTCGAAAGTGGTACCAAACGACAGGGGAAGACTCCGGGCGTTAAATGATGGTAAGTAAAACGCAAAAACCTGTAGAATTTAGAAAAAAATTTTGATTGTTTATAAAAATTTGCTTATTTTGATGATTTTTTAATGTTTTATAGCTATAAAAAGGGTCTAAAATGACGGGAACACTGAAAATATCTATAACGTTGATAAAGAGACAGTAAAACACAACGTTTAGCAAAAAACCCGCTGTCAAAATATGAAAAATTGTAGAAAATGTACTGAAATTTCGATCTACCACATCACCTCGGTTCGTGCGTGGGTGGGGTAGAAAAATCAAAAATTTATCACTTCCCACTATCGGGGGTGGTCGAAAGTGGTACCAAACGACAGGGGAAGACTCCGGGCGTTAAATGATGGTAAGTAAAACGCAAAAACCTGTAGAATTTAGAAAAAAATTTTGATTGTTTATAAAAATTTGCTTATTTTGATGATTTTTTAATGTTTTATAGCTATAAAAAGGGTCTAAAATGACGGGAACACTGAAAATATCTATAACGTTGATAAAGAGACAGTAAAACACAACGTTTAGCAAAAAACCCGCTGTCAAAATATGAAAAATTGTAGAAAATGTACTGAAATTTCGATCTACCACATCACCTCGGTTCGTGCGTGGGTGGGGTAGAAAAATCAAAAATTTATCACTTCCCACTATCGGGGGTGGTCGAAAGTGGTACCAAACGACAGGGGAAGACTCCGGGCGTTAAATGATGGTAAGTAAAACGCAAAAACCTGTAGAATTTAGAAAAAAATTTTGATTGTTTATAAAAATTTGCTTATTTTGATGATTTTTTAATGTTTTATAGCTATAAAAAGGGTCTAAAATGACGGGAACACTGAAAATATCTATAACGTTGATAAAGAGACAGTAAAACACAACGTTTAGCAAAAAACCCGCTGTCAAAATATGAAAAATTGTAGAAAATGTACTGAAATTTCGATCTACCACATCACCTCGGTTCGTGCGTGGGTGGGGTAGAAAAATCAAAAATTTATCACTTCCCACTATCGGGGGTGGTCGAAAGTGGTACCAAACGACAGGGGAAGACTCCGGGCGTTAAATGATGGTAAGTAAAACGCAAAAACCTGTAGAATTTAGAAAAAAATTTTGATTGTTTATAAAAATTTGCTTATTTTGATGATTTTTTAATGTTTTATAGCTATAAAAAGGGTCTAAAATGACGGGAACACTGAAAATATCTATAACGTTGATAAAGAGACAGTAAAACACAACGTTTAGCAAAAAACCCGCTGTCAAAATATGAAAAATTGTAGAAAATGTACTGAAATTTCGATCTACCACATCACCTCGGTTCGTGCGTGGGTGGGGTAGAAAAATCAAAAATTTATCACTTCCCACTATCGGGGGTGGTCGAAAGTGGTACCAAACGACAGGGGAAGACTCCGGGCGTTAAATGATGGTAAGTAAAACGCAAAAACCTGTAGAATTTAGAAAAAAATTTTGATTGTTTATAAAAATTTGCTTATTTTGATGATTTTTTAATGTTTTATAGCTATAAAAAGGGTCTAAAATGACGGGAACACTGAAAATATCTATAACGTTGATAAAGAGACAGTAAAACACAACGTTTAGCAAAAAACCCGCTGTCAAAATATGAAAAATTGTAGAAAATGTACTGAAATTTCGATCTACCACATCACCTCGGTTCGTGCGTGGGTGGGGTAGAAAAATCAAAAATTTATCACTTCCCACTATCGGGGGTGGTCGAAAGTGGTACCAAACGACAGGGGAAGACTCCGGGCGTTAAATGATGGTAAGTAAAACGCAAAAACCTGTAGAATTTAGAAAAAAATTTTGATTGTTTATAAAAATTTGCTTATTTTGATGATTTTTTAATGTTTTATAGCTATAAAAAGGGTCTAAAATGACGGGAACACTGAAAATATCTATAACGTTGATAAAGAGACAGTAAAACACAACGTTTAGCAAAAAACCCGCTGTCAAAATATGAAAAATTGTAGAAAATGTACTGAAATTTCGATCTACCACATCACCTCGGTTCGTGCGTGGGTGGGGTAGAAAAATCAAAAATTTATCACTTCCCACTATCGGGGGTGGTCGAAAGTGGTACCAAACGACAGGGGAAGACTCCGGGCGTTAAATGATGGTAAGTAAAACGCAAAAACCTGTAGAATTTAGAAAAAAATTTTGATTGTTTATAAAAATTTGCTTATTTTGATGATTTTTTAATGTTTTATAGCTATAAAAAGGGTCTAAAATGACGGGAACACTGAAAATATCTATAACGTTGATAAAGAGACAGTAAAACACAACGTTTAGCAAAAAACCCGCTGTCAAAATATGAAAAATTGTAGAAAATGTACTGAAATTTCGATCTACCACATCACCTCGGTTCGTGCGTGGGTGGGGTAGAAAAATCAAAAATTTATCACTTCCCACTATCGGGGGTGGTCGAAAGTGGTACCAAACGACAGGGGAAGACTCCGGGCGTTAAATGATGGTAAGTAAAACGCAAAAACCTGTAGAATTTAGAAAAAAATTTTGATTGTTTATAAAAATTTGCTTATTTTGATGATTTTTTAATGTTTTATAGCTATAAAAAGGGTCTAAAATGACGGGAACACTGAAAATATCTATAACGTTGATAAAGAGACAGTAAAACACAACGTTTAGCAAAAAACCCGCTGTCAAAATATGAAAAATTGTAGAAAATGTACTGAAATTTCGATCTACCACATCACCTCGGTTCGTGCGTGGGTGGGGTAGAAAAATCAAAAATTTATCACTTCCCACTATCGGGGGTGGTCGAAAGTGGTACCAAACGACAGGGGAAGACTCCGGGCGTTAAATGATGGTAAGTAAAACGCAAAAACCTGTAGAATTTAGAAAAAAAATTTTGATTGTTTATAAAAATTTGCTTATTTTGATGATTTTTTAATGTTTTATAGCTATAAAAAGGGTCTAAAATGACGGGAACACTGAAAATATCTATAACGTTGATAAAGAGACAGTAAAACACAACGTTTAGCAAAAAACCCGCTGTCAAAATATGAAAAATTGTAGAAAATGTACTGAAATTTCGATCTACCACATCACCTCGGTTCGTGCGTGGGTGGGGTAGAAAAATCAAAAATTTATCACTTCCCACTATCGGGGGTGGTCGAAAGTGGTACCAAACGACAGGGGAAGACTCCGGGCGTTAAATGATGGTAAGTAAAACGCAAAAACCTGTAGAATTTAGAAAAAAATTTTGATTGTTTATAAAAATTTGCTTATTTTGATGATTTTTTATTGTTTTATAGCTATAAAAAGGGTCTAAAATGACGGGAACACTGAAAATATCTATAACGTTGATAAAGAGACAGTAAAACACAACGTTTAGCAAAAAACCCGCTGTCAAAATATGAAAAATTGTAGAAAATGTACTGAAATTTCGATCTACCACATCACCTCGGTTCGTGCGTGGGTGGGGTAGAAAAATCAAAAATTTATCACTTCCCACTATCGGGGGTGGTCGAAAGTGGTACCAAACGACAGGGGAAGACTCCGGGCGTTAAATGATGGTAAGTAAAACGCAAAAACCTGTAGAATTTAGAAAAAAATTTTGATTGTTTATAAAAATTTGCTTATTTTGATGATTTTTTAATGTTTTATAGCTATAAAAAGGGTCTAAAATGACGGGAACACTGAAAATATCTATAACGTTGATAAAGAGACAGTAAAACACAACGTTTAGCAAAAAACCCGCTGTCAAAATATGAAAAATTGTAGAAAATGTACTGAAATTTCGATCTACCACATCACCTCGGTTCGTGCGTGGGTGGGGTAGAAAAATCAAAAATTTATCACTTCCCACTATCGGGGGTGGTCGAAAGTGGTACCAAACGACAGGGGAAGACTCCGGGCGTTAAATGATGGTAAGTAAAACGCAAAAACCTGTAGAATTTAGAAAAAAATTTTGATTGTTTATAAAAATTTGCTTATTTTGATGATTTTTTAATGTTTTATAGCTATAAAAAGGGTCTAAAATGACGGGAACACTGAAAATATCTATAACGTTGATAAAGAGACAGTAAAACACAACGTTTAGCAAAAAACCCGCTGTCAAAATATGAAAAATTGTAGAAAATGTACTGAAATTTCGATCTACCACATCACCTCGGTTCGTGCGTGGGTGGGGTAGAAAAATCAAAAATTTATCACTTCCCACTATCGGGGGTGGTCGAAAGTGGTACCAAACGACAGGGGAAGACTCCGGGCGTTAAATGATGGTAAGTAAAACGCAAAAACCTGTAGAATTTAGAAAAAAATTTTGATTGTTTATAAAAATTTGCTTATTTTGATGATTTTTTAATGTTTTATAGCTATAAAAAGGGTCTAAAATGACGGGAACACTGAAAATATCTATAACGTTGATAAAGAGACAGTAAAACACAACGTTTAGCAAAAAACCCGCTGTCAAAATATGAAAAATTGTAGAAAATGTACTGAAATTTCGATCTACCACATCACCTCGGTTCGTGCGTGGGTGGGGTAGAAAAATCAAAAATTTATCACTTCCCACTATCGGGGGTGGTCGAAAGTGGTACCAAACGACAGGGGAAGACTCCGGGCGTTAAATGATGGTAAGTAAAACGCAAAAACCTGTAGAATTTAGAAAAAAATTTTGATTGTTTATAAAAATTTGCTTATTTTGATGATTTTTTAATGTTTTATAGCTATAAAAAGGGTCTAAAATGACGGGAACACTGAAAATATCTATAACGTTGATAAAGAGACAGTAAAACACAACGTTTAGCAAAAAACCCGCTGTCAAAATATGAAAAATTGTAGAAAATGTACTGAAATTTCGATCTACCACATCACCTCGGTTCGTGCGTGGGTGGGGTAGAAAAATCAAAAATTTATCACTTCCCACTATCGGGGGTGGTCGAAAGTGGTACCAAACGACAGGGGAAGACTCCGGGCGTTAAATGATGGTAAGTAAAACGCAAAAACCTGTAGAATTTAGAAAAAAAATTTTGATTGTTTATAAAAATTTGCTTATTTTGATGATTTTTTAATGTTTTATAGCTATAAAAAGGGTCTAAAATGACGGGAACACTGAAAATATCTATAACGTTGATAAAGAGACAGTAAAACACAACGTTTAGCAAAAAACCCGCTGTCAAAATATGAAAAATTGTAGAAAATGTACTGAAATTTCGATCTACCACATCACCTCGGTTCGTGCGTGGGTGGGGTAGAAAAATCAAAAATTTATCACTTCCCACTATCGGGAGTGGTCGAAAGTGGTACCAAACGACAGGGGAAGACTCCGGGCGTTAAATGATGGTAAGTAAAACGCAAAAACCTGTAGAATTTAGAAAAAAATTTTGATTGTTTATAAAAATTTGCTTATTTTGATGATTTTTTAATGTTTTATAGCTATAAAAAGGGTCTAAAATGACGGGAACACTGAAAATATCTATAACGTTGATAAAGAGACAGTAAAACACAACGTTTAGCAAAAAACCCGCTGTCAAAATATGAAAAATTGTAGAAAATGTACTGAAATTTCGATCTACCACATCACCTCGGTTCGTGCGTGGGTGGGGTAGAAAAATCAAAAATTTATCACTTCCCACTATCGGGGGTGGTCGAAAGTGGTACCAAACGACAGGGGAAGACTCCGGGCGTTAAATGATGGTAAGTAAAACGCAAAAACCTGTAGAATTTAGAAAAAAATTTTGATTGTTTATAAAAATTTGCTTATTTTGATGATTTTTTAATGTTTTATAGCTATAAAAAGGGTCTAAAATGACGGGAACACTGAAAATATCTATAACGTTGATAAAGAGACAGTAAAACACAACGTTTAGCAAAAAACCCGCTGTCAAAATATGAAAAATTGTAGAAAATGTACTGAAATTTCGATCTACCACATCACCTCGGTTCGTGCGTGGGTGGGGTAGAAAAATCAAAAATTTATCACTTCCCACTATCGGGGGTGGTCGAAAGTGGTACCAAACGACAGGGGAAGACTCCGGGCGTTAAATGATGGTAAGTAAAACGCAAAAACCTGTAGAATTTAGAAAAAAATTTTGATTGTTTATAAAAATTTGCTTATTTTGATGATTTTTTAATGTTTTATAGCTATAAAAAGGGTCTAAAATGACGGGAACACTGAAAATATCTATAACGTTGATAAAGAGACAGTAAAACACAACGTTTAGCAAAAAACCCGCTGTCAAAATATGAAAAATTGTAGAAAATGTACTGAAATTTCGATCTACCACATCACCTCGGTTCGTGCGTGGGTGGGGTAGAAAAATCAAAAATTTATCACTTCCCACTATCGGGGGTGGTCGAAAGTGGTACCAAACGACAGGGGAAGACTCCGGGCGTTAAATGATGGTAAGTAAAACGCAAAAACCTGTAGAATTTAGAAAAAAATTTTGATTGTTTATAAAAATTTGCTTATTTTGATGATTTTTTAATGTTTTATAGCTATAAAAAGGGTCTAAAATGACGGGAACACTGAAAATATCTATAACGTTGATAAAGAGACAGTAAAACACAACGTTTAGCAAAAAACCCGCTGTCAAAATATGAAAAATTGTAGAAAATGTACTGAAATTTCGATCTACCACATCACCTCGGTTCGTGCGTGGGTGGGGTAGAAAAATCAAAAATTTATCACTTCCCACTATCGGGGGTGGTCGAAAGTGGTACCAAACGACAGGGGAAGACTCCGGGCGTTAAATGATGGTAAGTAAAACGCAAAAACCTGTAGAATTTAGAAAAAAATTTTGATTGTTTATAAAAATTTGCTTATTTTGATGATTTTTTAATGTTTTATAGCTATAAAAAGGGTCTAAAATGACGGGAACACTGAAAATATCTATAACGTTGATAAAGAGACAGTAAAACACAACGTTTAGCAAAAAACCCGCTGTCAAAATATGAAAAATTGTAGAAAATGTACTGAAATTTCGATCTACCACATCACCTCGGTTCGTGCGTGGGTGGGGTAGAAAAATCAAAAATTTATCACTTCCCACTATCGGGGGTGGTCGAAAGTGGTACCAAACGACAGGGGAAGACTCCGGGCGTTAAATGATGGTAAGTAAAACGCAAAAACCTGTAGAATTTAGAAAAAAATTTTGATTGTTTATAAAAATTTGCTTATTTTGATGATTTTTTAATGTTTTATAGCTATAAAAAGGGTCTAAAATGACGGGAACACTGAAAATATCTATAACGTTGATAAAGAGACAGTAAAACACAACGTTTAGCAAAAAACCCGCTGTCAAAATATGAAAAATTGTAGAAAATGTACTGAAATTTCGATCTACCACATCACCTCGGTTCGTGCGTGGGTGGGGTAGAAAAATCAAAAATTTATCACTTCCCACTATCGGGGGTGGTCGAAAGTGGTACCAAACGACAGGGGAAGACTCCGGGCGTTAAATGATGGTAAGTAAAACGCAAAAACCTGTAGAATTTAGAAAAAAAATTTTGATTGTTTATAAAAATTTGCTTATTTTGATGATTTTTTAATGTTTTATAGCTATAAAAAGGGTCTAAAATGACGGGAACACTGAAAATATCTATAACGTTGATAAAGAGACAGTAAAACACAACGTTTAGCAAAAAACCCGCTGTCAAAATATGAAAAATTGTAGAAAATGTACTGAAATTTCGATCTACCACATCACCTCGGTTCGTGCGTGGGTGGGGTAGAAAAATCAAAAATTTATCACTTCCCACTATCGGGGGTGGTCGAAAGTGGTACCAAACGACAGGGGAAGACTCCGGGCGTTAAATGATGGTAAGTAAAACGCAAAAACCTGTAGAATTTAGAAAAAAATTTTGATTGTTTATAAAAATTTGCTTATTTTGATGATTTTTTAATGTTTTATAGCTATAAAAAGGGTCTAAAATGACGGGAACACTGAAAATATCTATAACGTTGATAAAGAGACAGTAAAACACAACGTTTAGCAAAAAACCCGCTGTCAAAATATGAAAAATTGTAGAAAATGTACTGAAATTTCGATCTACCACATCACCTCGGTTCGTGCGTGGGTGGGGTAGAAAAATCAAAAATTTATCACTTCCCACTATCGGGGGTGGTCGAAAGTGGTACCAAACGACAGGGGAAGACTCCGGGCGTTAAATGATGGTAAGTAAAACGCAAAAACCTGTAGAATTTAGAAAAAAAATTTTGATTGTTTATAAAAATTTGCTTATTTTGATGATTTTTTAATGTTTTATAGCTATAAAAAGGGTCTAAAATGACGGGAACACTGAAAATATCTATAACGTTGATAAAGAGACAGTAAAACACAACGTTTAGCAAAAAACCCGCTGTCAAAATATGAAAAATTGTAGAAAATGTACTGAAATTTCGATCTACCACATCACCTCGGTTCGTGCGTGGGTGGGGTAGAAAAATCAAAAATTTATCACTTCCCACTATCGGGGGTGGTCGAAAGTGGTACCAAACGACAGGGGAAGACTCCGGGCGTTAAATGATGGTAAGTAAAACGCAAAAACCTGTAGAATTTAGAAAAAAATTTTGATTGTTTATAAAAATTTGCTTATTTTGATGATTTTTTAATGTTTTATAGCTATAAAAAGGGTCTAAAATGACGGGAACACTGAAAATATCTATAACGTTGATAAAGAGACAGTAAAACACAACGTTTAGCAAAAAACCCGCTGTCAAAATATGAAAAATTGTAGAAAATGTACTGAAATTTCGATCTACCACATCACCTCGGTTCGTGCGTGGGTGGGGTAGAAAAATCAAAAATTTATCACTTCCCACTATCGGGGGTGGTCGAAAGTGGTACCAAACGACAGGGGAAGACTCCGGGCGTTAAATGATGGTAAGTAAAACGCAAAAACCTGTAGAATTTAGAAAAAAATTTTGATTGTTTATAAAAATTTGCTTATTTTGATGATTTTTTAATGTTTTATAGCTATAAAAAGGGTCTAAAATGACGGGAACACTGAAAATATCTATAACGTTGATAAAGAGACAGTAAAACACAACGTTTAGCAAAAAACCCGCTGTCAAAATATGAAAAATTGTAGAAAATGTACTGAAATTTCGATCTACCACATCACCTCGGTTCGTGCGTGGGTGGGGTAGAAAAATCAAAAATTTATCACTTCCCACTATCGGGGGTGGTCGAAAGTGGTACCAAACGACAGGGGAAGACTCCGGGCGTTAAATGATGGTAAGTAAAACGCAAAAACCTGTAGAATTTAGAAAAAAATTTTGATTGTTTATAAAAATTTGCTTATTTTGATGATTTTTTAATGTTTTATAGCTATAAAAAGGGTCTAAAATGACGGGAACACTGAAAATATCTATAACGTTGATAAAGAGACAGTAAAACACAACGTTTAGCAAAAAACCCGCTGTCAAAATATGAAAAATTGTAGAAAATGTACTGAAATTTCGATCTACCACATCACCTCGGTTCGTGCGTGGGTGGGGTAGAAAAATCAAAAATTTATCACTTCCCACTATCGGGGGTGGTCGAAAGTGGTACCAAACGACAGGGGAAGACTCCGGGCGTTAAATGATGGTAAGTAAAACGCAAAAACCTGTAGAATTTAGAAAAAAATTTTGATTGTTTATAAAAATTTGCTTATTTTGATGATTTTTTAATGTTTTATAGCTATAAAAAGGGTCTAAAATGACGGGAACACTGAAAATATCTATAACGTTGATAAAGAGACAGTAAAACACAACGTTTAGCAAAAAACCCGCTGTCAAAATATGAAAAATTGTAGAAAATGTACTGAAATTTCGATCTACCACATCACCTCGGTTCGTGCGTGGGTGGGGTAGAAAAATCAAAAATTTATCACTTCCCACTATCGGGGGTGGTCGAAAGTGGTACCAAACGACAGGGGAAGACTCCGGGCGTTAAATGATGGTAAGTAAAACGCAAAAACCTGTAGAATTTAGAAAAAAATTTTGATTGTTTATAAAAATTTGCTTATTTTGATGATTTTTTAATGTTTTATAGCTATAAAAAGGGTCTAAAATGACGGGAACACTGAAAATATCTATAACGTTGATAAAGAGACAGTAAAACACAACGTTTAGCAAAAAACCCGCTGTCAAAATATGAAAAATTGTAGAAAATGTACTGAAATTTCGATCTACCACATCACCTCGGTTCGTGCGTGGGTGGGGTAGAAAAATCAAAAATTTATCACTTCCCACTATCGGGGGTGGTCGAAAGTGGTACCAAACGACAGGGGAAGACTCCGGGCGTTAAATGATGGTAAGTAAAACGCAAAAACCTGTAGAATTTAGAAAAAAAATTTTGATTGTTTATAAAAATTTGCTTATTTTGATGATTTTTTAATGTTTTATAGCTATAAAAAGGGTCTAAAATGACGGGAACACTGAAAATATCTATAACGTTGATAAAGAGACAGTAAAACACAACGTTTAGCAAAAAACCCGCTGTCAAAATATGAAAAATTGTAGAAAATGTACTGAAATTTCGATCTACCACATCACCTCGGTTCGTGCGTGGGTGGGGTAGAAAAATCAAAAATTTATCACTTCCCACTATCGGGGGTGGTCGAAAGTGGTACCAAACGACAGGGGAAGACTCCGGGCGTTAAATGATGGTAAGTAAAACGCAAAAACCTGTAGAATTTAGAAAAAAATTTTGATTGTTTATAAAAATTTGCTTATTTTGATGATTTTTTAATGTTTTATAGCTATAAAAAGGGTCTAAAATGACGGGAACACTGAAAATATCTATAACGTTGATAAAGAGACAGTAAAACACAACGTTTAGCAAAAAACCCGCTGTCAAAATATGAAAAATTGTAGAAAATGTACTGAAATTTCGATCTACCACATCACCTCGGTTCGTGCGTGGGTGGGGTAGAAAAATCAAAAATTTATCACTTCCCACTATCGGGGGTGGTCGAAAGTGGTACCAAACGACAGGGGAAGACTCCGGGCGTTAAATGATGGTAAGTAAAACGCAAAAACCTGTAGAATTTAGAAAAAAATTTTGATTGTTTATAAAAATTTGCTTATTTTGATGATTTTTTAATGTTTTATAGCTATAAAAAGGGTCTAAAATGACGGGAACACTGAAAATATCTATAACGTTGATAAAGAGACAGTAAAACACAACGTTTAGCAAAAAACCCGCTGTCAAAATATGAAAAATTGTAGAAAATGTACTGAAATTTCGATCTACCACATCACCTCGGTTCGTGCGTGGGTGGGGTAGAAAAATCAAAAATTTATCACTTCCCACTATCGGGGGTGGTCGAAAGTGGTACCAAACGACAGGGGAAGACTCCGGGCGTTAAATGATGGTAAGTAAAACGCAAAAACCTGTAGAATTTAGAAAAAAAATTTTGATTGTTTATAAAAATTTGCTTATTTTGATGATTTTTTAATGTTTTATAGCTATAAAAAGGGTCTAAAATGACGGGAACACTGAAAATATCTATAACGTTGATAAAGAGACAGTAAAACACAACGTTTAGCAAAAAACCCGCTGTCAAAATATGAAAAATTGTAGAAAATGTACTGAAATTTCGATCTACCACATCACCTCGGTTCGTGCGTGGGTGGGGTAGAAAAATCAAAAATTTATCACTTCCCACTATCGGGGGTGGTCGAAAGTGGTACCAAACGACAGGGGAAGACTCCGGGCGTTAAATGATGGTAAGTAAAACGCAAAAACCTGTAGAATTTAGAAAAAAATTTTGATTGTTTATAAAAATTTGCTTATTTTGATGATTTTTTAATGTTTTATAGCTATAAAAAGGGTCTAAAATGACGGGAACACTGAAAATATCTATAACGTTGATAAAGAGACAGTAAAACACAACGTTTAGCAAAAAACCCGCTGTCAAAATATGAAAAATTGTAGAAAATGTACTGAAATTTCGATCTACCACATCACCTCGGTTCGTGCGTGGGTGGGGTAGAAAAATCAAAAATTTATCACTTCCCACTATCGGGGGTGGTCGAAAGTGGTACCAAACGACAGGGGAAGACTCCGGGCGTTAAATGATGGTAAGTAAAACGCAAAAACCTGTAGAATTTAGAAAAAAATTTTGATTGTTTATAAAAATTTGCTTATTTTGATGATTTTTTAATGTTTTATAGCTATAAAAAGGGTCTAAAATGACGGGAACACTGAAAATATCTATAACGTTGATAAAGAGACAGTAAAACACAACGTTTAGCAAAAAACCCGCTGTCAAAATATGAAAAATTGTAGAAAATGTACTGAAATTTCGATCTACCACATCACCTCGGTTCGTGCGTGGGTGGGGTAGAAAAATCAAAAATTTATCACTTCCCACTATCGGGGGTGGTCGAAAGTGGTACCAAACGACAGGGGAAGACTCCGGGCGTTAAATGATGGTAAGTAAAACGCAAAAACCTGTAGAATTTAGAAAAAAATTTTGATTGTTTATAAAAATTTGCTTATTTTGATGATTTTTTAATGTTTTATAGCTATAAAAAGGGTCTAAAATGACGGGAACACTGAAAATATCTATAACGTTGATAAAGAGACAGTAAAACACAACGTTTAGCAAAAAACCCGCTGTCAAAATATGAAAAATTGTAGAAAATGTACTGAAATTTCGA
Organism: Catocala nupta; assembly: GCA_963675205.1. Classification (NCBI taxonomy): domain Eukaryota; kingdom Metazoa; phylum Arthropoda; class Insecta; order Lepidoptera; family Erebidae; genus Catocala; species Catocala nupta. The sequence goes on from CAVLYJ010000003.1 coordinate 22,321, forward strand.
TCTACCACATCACCTCGGTTCGTGCGTGGGTGGGGTAGAAAAATCAAAAATTTATCACTTCCCACTATCGGGGGTGGTCGAAAGTGGTACCAAACGACAGGGGAAGACTCCGGGCGTTAAATGATGGTAAGTAAAACGCAAAAACCTGTAGAATTTAGAAAAAAATTTTGATTGTTTATAAAAATTTGCTTATTTTGATGATTTTTTAATGTTTTATAGCTATAAAAAGGGTCTAAAATGACGGGAACACTGAAAATATCTATAACGTTGATAAAGAGACAGTAAAACACAACGTTTAGCAAAAAACCCGCTGTCAAAATATGAAAAATTGTAGAAAATGTACTGAAATTTCGATCTACCACATCACCTCGGTTCGTGCGTGGGTGGGGTAGAAAAATCAAAAATTTATCACTTCCCACTATCGGGGGTGGTTGAAAGTGGTACCAAACGACAGGGGAAGACTCCGGGCGTTAAATGATGGTAAGTAAAACGCAAAAACCTGTAGAATTTAGAAAAAAATTTTGATTGTTTATAAAAATTTGCTTATTTTGATGATTTTTTAATGTTTTATAGCTATAAAAAGGGTCTAAAATGACGGGAACACTGAAAATATCTATAACGTTGATAAAGAGACAGTAAAACACAACGTTTAGCAAAAAACCCGCTGTCAAAATATGAAAAATTGTAGAAAATGTACTGAAATTTCGATCTACCACATCACCTCGGTTCGTGCGTGGGTGGGGTAGAAAAATCAAAAATTTATCACTTCCCACTATCGGGGGTGGTCGAAAGTGGTACCAAACGACAGGGGAAGACTCCGGGCGTTAAATGATGGTAAGTAAAACGCAAAAACCTGTAGAATTTAGAAAAAAATTTTGATTGTTTATAAAAATTTGCTTATTTTGATGATTTTTTAATGTTTTATAGCTATAAAAAGGGTCTAAAATGACGGGAACACTGAAAATATCTATAACGTTGATAAAGAGACAGTAAAACACAACGTTTAGCAAAAAACCCGCTGTCAAAATATGAAAAATTGTAGAAAATGTACTGAAATTTCGATCTACCACATCACCTCGGTTCGTGCGTGGGTGGGGTAGAAAAATCAAAAATTTATCACTTCCCACTATCGGGGGTGGTCGAAAGTGGTACCAAACGACAGGGGAAGACTCCGGGCGTTAAATGATGGTAAGTAAAACGCAAAAACCTGTAGAATTTAGAAAAAAAATTTTGATTGTTTATAAAAATTTGCTTATTTTGATGATTTTTTAATGTTTTATAGCTATAAAAAGGGTCTAAAATGACGGGAACACTGAAAATATCTATAACGTTGATAAAGAGACAGTAAAACACAACGTTTAGCAAAAAACCCGCTGTCAAAATATGAAAAATTGTAGAAAATGTACTGAAATTTCGATCTACCACATCACCTCGGTTCGTGCGTGGGTGGGGTAGAAAAATCAAAAATTTATCACTTCCCACTATCGGGGGTGGTCGAAAGTGGTACCAAACGACAGGGGAAGACTCCGGGCGTTAAATGATGGTAAGTAAAACGCAAAAACCTGTAGAATTTAGAAAAAAATTTTGATTGTTTATAAAAATTTGCTTATTTTGATGATTTTTTAATGTTTTATAGCTATAAAAAGGGTCTAAAATGACGGGAACACTGAAAATATCTATAACGTTGATAAAGAGACAGTAAAACACAACGTTTAGCAAAAAACCCGCTGTCAAAATATGAAAAATTGTAGAAAATGTACTGAAATTTCGATCTACCACATCACCTCGGTTCGTGCGTGGGTGGGGTAGAAAAATCAAAAATTTATCACTTCCCACTATCGGGGGTGGTCGAAAGTGGTACCAAACGACAGGGGAAGACTCCGGGCGTTAAATGATGGTAAGTAAAACGCAAAAACCTGTAGAATTTAGAAAAAAATTTTGATTGTTTATAAAAATTTGCTTATTTTGATGATTTTTTAATGTTTTATAGCTATAAAAAGGGTCTAAAATGACGGGAACACTGAAAATATCTATAACGTTGATAAAGAGACAGTAAAACACAACGTTTAGCAAAAAACCCGCTGTCAAAATATGAAAAATTGTAGAAAATGTACTGAAATTTCGATCTACCACATCACCTCGGTTCGTGCGTGGGTGGGGTAGAAAAATCAAAAATTTATCACTTCCCACTATCGGGGGTGGTCGAAAGTGGTACCAAACGACAGGGGAAGACTCCGGGCGTTAAATGATGGTAAGTAAAACGCAAAAACCTGTAGAATTTAGAAAAAAATTTTGATTGTTTATAAAAATTTGCTTATTTTGATGATTTTTTAATGTTTTATAGCTATAAAAAGGGTCTAAAATGACGGGAACACTGAAAATATCTATAACGTTGATAAAGAGACAGTAAAACACAACGTTTAGCAAAAAACCCGCTGTCAAAATATGAAAAATTGTAGAAAATGTACTGAAATTTCGATCTACCACATCACCTCGGTTCGTGCGTGGGTGGGGTAGAAAAATCAAAAATTTATCACTTCCCACTATCGGGGGTGGTCGAAAGTGGTACCAAACGACAGGGGAAGACTCCGGGCGTTAAATGATGGTAAGTAAAACGCAAAAACCTGTAGAATTTAGAAAAAAATTTTGATTGTTTATAAAAATTTGCTTATTTTGATGATTTTTTAATGTTTTATAGCTATAAAAAGGGTCTAAAATGACGGGAACACTGAAAATATCTATAACGTTGATAAAGAGACAGTAAAACACAACGTTTAGCAAAAAACCCGCTGTCAAAATATGAAAAATTGTAGAAAATGTACTGAAATTTCGATCTACCACATCACCTCGGTTCGTGCGTGGGTGGGGTAGAAAAATCAAAAATTTATCACTTCCCACTATCGGGGGTGGTCGAAAGTGGTACCAAACGACAGGGGAAGACTCCGGGCGTTAAATGATGGTAAGTAAAACGCAAAAACCTGTAGAATTTAGAAAAAAATTTTGATTGTTTATAAAAATTTGCTTATTTTGATGATTTTTTAATGTTTTATAGCTATAAAAAGGGTCTAAAATGACGGGAACACTGAAAATATCTATAACGTTGATAAAGAGACAGTAAAACACAACGTTTAGCAAAAAACCCGCTGTCAAAATATGAAAAATTGTAGAAAATGTACTGAAATTTCGATCTACCACATCACCTCGGTTCGTGCGTGGGTGGGGTAGAAAAATCAAAAATTTATCACTTCCCACTATCGGGGGTGGTCGAAAGTGGTACCAAACGACAGGGGAAGACTCCGGGCGTTAAATGATGGTAAGTAAAACGCAAAAACCTGTAGAATTTAGAAAAAAATTTTGATTGTTTATAAAAATTTGCTTATTTTGATGATTTTTTAATGTTTTATAGCTATAAAAAGGGTCTAAAATGACGGGAACACTGAAAATATCTATAACGTTGATAAAGAGACAGTAAAACACAACGTTTAGCAAAAAACCCGCTGTCAAAATATGAAAAATTGTAGAAAATGTACTGAAATTTCGATCTACCACATCACCTCGGTTCGTGCGTGGGTGGGGTAGAAAAATCAAAAATTTATCACTTCCCACTATCGGGGGTGGTCGAAAGTGGTACCAAACGACAGGGGAAGACTCCGGGCGTTAAATGATGGTAAGTAAAACGCAAAAACCTGTAGAATTTAGAAAAAAATTTTGATTGTTTATAAAAATTTGCTTATTTTGATGATTTTTTAATGTTTTATAGCTATAAAAAGGGTCTAAAATGACGGGAACACTGAAAATATCTATAACGTTGATAAAGAGACAGTAAAACACAACGTTTAGCAAAAAACCCGCTGTCAAAATATGAAAAATTGTAGAAAATGTACTGAAATTTCGATCTACCACATCACCTCGGTTCGTGCGTGGGTGGGGTAGAAAAATCAAAAATTTATCACTTCCCACTATCGGGGGTGGTCGAAAGTGGTACCAAACGACAGGGGAAGACTCCGGGCGTTAAATGATGGTAAGTAAAACGCAAAAACCTGTAGAATTTAGAAAAAAATTTTGATTGTTTATAAAAATTTGCTTATTTTGATGATTTTTTAATGTTTTATAGCTATAAAAAGGGTCTAAAATGACGGGAACACTGAAAATATCTATAACGTTGATAAAGAGACAGTAAAACACAACGTTTAGCAAAAAACCCGCTGTCAAAATATGAAAAATTGTAGAAAATGTACTGAAATTTCGATCTACCACATCACCTCGGTTCGTGCGTGGGTGGGGTAGAAAAATCAAAAATTTATCACTTCCCACTATCGGGGGTGGTCGAAAGTGGTACCAAACGACAGGGGAAGACTCCGGGCGTTAAATGATGGTAAGTAAAACGCAAAAACCTGTAGAATTTAGAAAAAAATTTTGATTGTTTATAAAAATTTGCTTATTTTGATGATTTTTTAATGTTTTATAGCTATAAAAAGGGTCTAAAATGACGGGAACACTGAAAATATCTATAACGTTGATAAAGAGACAGTAAAACACAACGTTTAGCAAAAAACCCGCTGTCAAAATATGAAAAATTGTAGAAAATGTACTGAAATTTCGATCTACCACATCACCTCGGTTCGTGCGTGGGTGGGGTAGAAAAATCAAAAATTTATCACTTCCCACTATCGGGAGTGGTCGAAAGTGGTACCAAACGACAGGGGAAGACTCCGGGCGTTAAATGATGGTAAGTAAAACGCAAAAACCTGTAGAATTTAGAAAAAAATTTTGATTGTTTATAAAAATTTGCTTATTTTGATGATTTTTTAATGTTTTATAGCTATAAAAAGGGTCTAAAATGACGGGAACACTGAAAATATCTATAACGTTGATAAAGAGACAGTAAAACACAACGTTTAGCAAAAAACCCGCTGTCAAAATATGAAAAATTGTAGAAAATGTACTGAAATTTCGATCTACCACATCACCTCGGTTCGTGCGTGGGTGGGGTAGAAAAATCAAAAATTTATCACTTCCCACTATCGGGGGTGGTCGAAAGTGGTACCAAACGACAGGGGAAGACTCCGGGCGTTAAATGATGGTAAGTAAAACGCAAAAACCTGTAGAATTTAGAAAAAAATTTTGATTGTTTATAAAAATTTGCTTATTTTGATGATTTTTTAATGTTTTATAGCTATAAAAAGGGTCTAAAATGACGGGAACACTGAAAATATCTATAACGTTGATAAAGAGACAGTAAAACACAACGTTTAGCAAAAAACCCGCTGTCAAAATATGAAAAATTGTAGAAAATGTACTGAAATTTCGATCTACCACATCACCTCGGTTCGTGCGTGGGTGGGGTAGAAAAATCAAAAATTTATCACTTCCCACTATCGGGGGTGGTCGAAAGTGGTACCAAACGACAGGGGAAGACTCCGGGCGTTAAATGATGGTAAGTAAAACGCAAAAACCTGTAGAATTTAGAAAAAAATTTTGATTGTTTATAAAAATTTGCTTATTTTGATGATTTTTTAATGTTTTATAGCTATAAAAAGGGTCTAAAATGACGGGAACACTGAAAATATCTATAACGTTGATAAAGAGACAGTAAAACACAACGTTTAGCAAAAAACCCGCTGTCAAAATATGAAAAATTGTAGAAAATGTACTGAAATTTCGATCTACCACATCACCTCGGTTCGTGCGTGGGTGGGGTAGAAAAATCAAAAATTTATCACTTCCCACTATCGGGGGTGGTCGAAAGTGGTACCAAACGACAGGGGAAGACTCCGGGCGTTAAATGATGGTAAGTAAAACGCAAAAACCTGTAGAATTTAGAAAAAAATTTTGATTGTTTATAAAAATTTGCTTATTTTGATGATTTTTTAATGTTTTATAGCTATAAAAAGGGTCTAAAATGACGGGAACACTGAAAATATCTATAACGTTGATAAAGAGACAGTAAAACACAACGTTTAGCAAAAAACCCGCTGTCAAAATATGAAAAATTGTAGAAAATGTACTGAAATTTCGATCTACCACATCACCTCGGTTCGTGCGTGGGTGGGGTAGAAAAATCAAAAATTTATCACTTCCCACTATCGGGGGTGGTCGAAAGTGGTACCAAACGACAGGGGAAGACTCCGGGCGTTAAATGATGGTAAGTAAAACGCAAAAACCTGTAGAATTTAGAAAAAAATTTTGATTGTTTATAAAAATTTGCTTATTTTGATGATTTTTTAATGTTTTATAGCTATAAAAAGGGTCTAAAATGACGGGAACACTGAAAATATCTATAACGTTGATAAAGAGACAGTAAAACACAACGTTTAGCAAAAAACCCGCTGTCAAAATATGAAAAATTGTAGAAAATGTACTGAAATTTCGATCTACCACATCACCTCGGTTCGTGCGTGGGTGGGGTAGAAAAATCAAAAATTTATTACTTCCCACTATCGGGGGTGGTCGAAAGTGGTACCAAACGACAGGGGAAGACTCCGGGCGTTAAATGATGGTAAGTAAAACGCAAAAACCTGTAGAATTTAGAAAAAAATTTTGATTGTTTATAAAAATTTGCTTATTTTGATGATTTTTTAATGTTTTATAGCTATAAAAAGGGTCTAAAATGACGGGAACACTGAAAATATCTATAACGTTGATAAAGAGACAGTAAAACACAACGTTTAGCAAAAAACCCGCTGTCAAAATATGAAAAATTGTAGAAAGGGTTAGGTTAGGTTAGGTTAGGTTAGGTTAGGTTAGGTTAGGTTAGGTTAGGTTAGGTTAGGTTAGGTTAGGTTAGGTTAGGTTAGGTTAGGTTAGGTTAGGTTAGGTTAGGTTAGGTTAGGTTAGGTTAGGTTAGGTTAGGTTAGGTTTTTTTTTTTTTTTTTTTTTTTTTTTTTTTTTTTTTTTTTTTTTTTTTTTTTTTTTTTTTTTTTTATTTTCTGCTTTTCCCCGATCATGGTAACACCGGGTCCTTGTATAGCTATAGTACTCATTCATACCAGTTCTCGCATTTATTCCTCTCGCACTTTTAGGCCGCATACTTGTTCTTTCTTATATCCATCCACATTCTTACTTTGTCGGGTGGGACTCCCGCTACTCTATGCTATTTTATCTTTTCTTTTATTTAGGGTAAATAATTTTATTTCTCTTCTATTTCAATTTCTGGTTTTTGTCTTACAGTGTATACTTAATTATAAATTTACATATTTTCTTAACTGTTGTACTTATCATTCTATACTTATGCTATTACATTTTTTATTTCTAAATTATTTTTTACATCTAGGAATCTTACAACACTTTATACTGTACTTATATTTTATTCTTAACATTTTTACATTTGTTATTGTTACTTTTACTTATATACTTATTACATTTGCTTATTTACCATTTCGCTGAATCTTTACAATAGTGCATTTAGCAGGTTTTGTGACTTTTAGTTGTGTTTTATTTACTATGTACTTCTTATATTATTATACATTCTTTTTCTAGTTAATAATATATATATACTAAGTTATATATAATTATTTACTATTTCTTATGCTATTTTATTTCATACTTGTTTTTGTTTTTGTGTTTCTGTTTGTGTTCTTGTGAGTGTTTATGTGCTGATATATTCTTGTATAATTCAATATACATTCTGTATATGATTGTGTAATTGTGTAGTCATGTATTCCGTGTTCGTGTGTGTCGTGTTTATGTTTTTGTGTGTTTTGTGACTGTGTGTACCTGCTGTGTAGGTTTTTGCATGAGGATTAGGCATAAGCCGTGTTTGTGCGAGCCAGGTAGTCCCACTTTTTGCGTACTGGGCAGTCGACACTGAAGGCATTGTGGTCGTTATTCCGCAACCCAGAGTGTGAGCAGTTGCAGCACTGCGGTTCGTTCCCTGCGGTGAAGTCTGCGCATTTCTCGCGCAGATGCGGTCCTCCGCAGTGACTACACCTGTCCACACTCTCAGTGCAAAATTTACGGCCGTGTCCAAAGGCGAGGCATTTCGTGCATTGGATGAGCGGAGACTGGTCCTCGACTCTGACCCTTTGAAGGTCCAGATAGAGGGCTCCAGCCTCCGTCATCCTCTGCCATACTTTTGGTCTTACCTGGAGGACAACATGTGCTGTCTTCGGGTTCCTGGTACGTTTTTTGTATTTTATTGTTACGTCCATTTCTTCTTCAGATAGGCCCATGAAAATATCTTTATTTTGCGAGTAAAGTGCTTTTATTATCTCGTTGTCTTCGCTGTCCATAAAGACATCTTTAAGGACAACGAGAGGGTTTTTATTTTTCATGGGCGCGGTTAGGTTAGGTTAGGTTAGGTTAGGTTTTTTTTTTGATATCCCCTCGAGGGTAAATCCGCCCCGAGAGGGAGTTTATTGCGATGCAATACGCGAGACATTCTGCTATTTGATACAGAAATTTATTAGATTACAATTTAGTTAGCGTTGGCATTACCAATTTCTGTTTTATGGAGACAATCATAGTGGGTTTTAGAGAGCCTTAAATCTATTCTTATGTCTAAACCTAATTCTGAGACCCACTCAACCTGCCATCCGGCCACCGCACAACGATCGCTTATTACTACCATTGAGTGGTTAGCACTGTCAATCGCTGCGCCACGGCCAAACGGCAAGCGAAATGGGCTCCGTATAACACTTAAATCTAATCTTATATATGTATAAACATAAATCTAATCTTAAACTTTAACATGGTTAATTTCTATATAATTGAACTTGTGTATTTTCACTGAAATTGCTTTTGGGGTGTAGCGATACATATTAACTAATACTGGGTATAACAAGTGGTAATATTAACCTATACAGTCTGTATGTACAAAGTGGTCATATTAACATATGCAGTGAGGAATATAAATGTGTTTACATTCTAGATAGGTAGTAGGGTATTAATTGTTAACATTTATGACCATATTATGATTAGGTGACAGTTTAAATAAGTTTGTATAGTCTTGAATCTAATCTTATATCTAAACTTAGCCCTAAAATGGCTAATATAATTATATATTCTAGGTAGGTAGTAGGGTATTAATTGATAACATTTATGACCATATTATTATTGGGTGACAGTTTAAATTAGTTAAACTTAACTCTAAAATGGCTAATATACATCCATTATTAGTTTGTGTGTGTTATCATTAATGTTTCTTAGAGGGTGTGGCGGTGCCTATCAATGTCTTCTGTATGTACAAAGTGGTTTTATTGACATATGCAGTAAGGAATATAAATGTGTTTATATTCTAGATAGGTAGTAGGGTATTAGTTGAAAACATTTATGACCATATTATGATTAGGTGACAGTTTAAATAAGTTTGTATAGTCTTAAATCTAATCTTATTATTTAAACTTAACTCTAAAATGGCTAATATATATACATTATTAACTTTTGTGTGTTGTCATTAATATTTCTTAGAGGGTGTGGCGGTGCCTATCAATGTCTTCTGTATGTACAAAGTGGTTTTATTGACATATGCAGTGTGGAATATAAAATTAATTTATATTCTAGGTAGGTAGTAGGGTATTGATTAATAATATTTATGACCATATTATGATTGGGTGACAGTTTAAATTAGTTTGTATAGGTAATCTTAAGTCTAAACTTACATATATCTAAACTTAACTCTAGAATAGCTAATATGTACTTATACATTATTAAATGTTTTGTGTGTTGTCATTAAATTTGCTTATAGGGTATAGGCAAAGTGGTTATATTAACATTATATAATGTGGAGCATTAAATGTGTTTGTATTCTGAGTAGTTGAATGGGCACCTATTGTTTAATTACATATGTTAAGTTAAAAAGTTTGAGTAAGTTTTGTAAAACCTTAAATCTAGTCTTATATCTAAGCTTAAGTCTAAATAAAATTCTAGAATAGTTAATGTGTACCTTAATTATTAGGTTTTGTGTGTTATCATTAAAATTGTTTGGGAGGTGTAGCGGTGCCTATCAATGTATTCTGGGTATACAGAGTGGTTGTGTTAGTGTTAAGAATATATAGTGTTGAACATTGCATGTGTATATTCTGAGTCTTGGAGTGTTGATTGATGGCATAGTGACCATATCATGATTAGGTGAAAGTTTAAGTAAGTTTTGTACATTCTTAAATCTATGACCTTATATCTAAACTTAAATCTAAACTTAAACGCTAAAATGATTAATATGTACATTATTGAATTGGTGTATAAGCATTATGGTTTGCTTAGTTGGGATGTACCAGTACCAATTCATGGGATAAGGATATACATATGTAGTGACTTTATATAAATAATAAGTTCCGCTTACGTATGGCAGATGGCGTCAGCGTTTGGTTTCTAAAATATGATTACATCTAAAGTGTGTGTTAAACGATGTTCTGGTGGTGAAGGCGCTACATAAAGCATATAGGCACTCTATTTATGTAGGTTGAGTGATTCAGAATTGATTGACTTCAAGATAACTCAAGCTTATATTTATACATTTGTGGAATTCTCGTCTATGTAGTATGAACTATGATTTGAATTTAGCTTTGTAGGTCCAGAAGTAAGTTCCGCCCACATCTGCTAGATGGCGGTAGTGATTGATTTGTAAAAATAGCGTTGCGCGCTTAAGCGCATAAAAGACTGTTACGTAAGTTACGTAAGTTAAAAACATGATTTTTTGTTTGTGTAGTTATTATGTTGTTTATTATGTCATTTCGTAGGTTTTAGGTCTAAAACAGATAGGGTCAAAGAAATTATGTAAATGGGGTGATTCGTTTAGAGTTTATTAGGAATTTTCGGTAGTGGAGATTGTCAAATGTAAAAATGTAAGATTTTGTTCAGTAAACTTTTTGTATAGTGGTGGTATGTTTATTATTGGTTAATAAGTGTTGCCTGCTTCCGTAGGACGGTTATGCCAATCTATGGTGTGTAATAACACTGGTAATTGGTAAGTTATCAGATTTACGATAATAAGTTCCATCAGCCTCTAATAGATGGCGATAGTGGTCGGTTTCTGAACATGTAATATTTAATATGTTCTATAAGCTAGGGCGCGGGGAAACCAAATATTACGTAACTTGGAAACCTGATTTTTTGTTTGTGTAGTTATTATGTTGTTTATTATGTCATTAGCAGGTTTTAGGTCTAAAACAGATAGGGTCAAAGAAATTATGTAAATGGGGTGATTCGTTTAGAGTTTATTAGGAATTTTCGGTAGTGGAGATTGTCAAATGTAAAAATGTAAGATTTTGTTCAGTAAACTTTTTGTATAGTGGTGGTATGTTTATTATTGGTTAATAAGTGTTGCCTGCTTCCGTAGAATGGTTATGCCAATCTATGGTGTGTAATAACACTGATAATTGGTAAGTTATCAGATTTACGATAATAAGTTCCATCAGCCTCTAATAGATGGCGATAGTGGTCGGTTTCTGAACATGTAATATGTAATATGTTCTATAAGCTAAGGCGCGGGGAAACCAAATATTACGTACTTGGAAACATGATTTTTTGTTTGTGTAGTTATTATGTTGTTTTTCGTTTCGTTTGATAGGTTTATGTCTGAAACAGATGAGATAAAAGAAATTGTGTATATGGAATAATCCGTTTGGGGGTTATTAGGAGTTTTCGGTGGTAGAGTTTGTCAAATGTATAAATGTCTGTAATTGTTCAGTAAACTTTTTGTATAGTGATTGTATGTTTATTATTTGGTTAGTAAGTGCCGCCTGCTTCTGTGACACGGTTATGCCTATCTATGGTGTGTGATAACACTGGTAATTGGTAAGTTATCAGTTATCACTTATCAGATATACGATAATAAGTTCCATCAGTTCCTAATAGATGGCGATAGTGTTTGGTTTCTGAACATTTCATTTCGTTTAAGCTAAGGCTCGGGGGAACGAAATATTACGTAACTTGGAAATATGATTTTTTGTTTGTGTAGTTATTATGTTGTTTTTTGTGTCGTTTGACAGGTTTGGGTCTAAAACAGATGAGATAAAAGAAATTGTGTGAATGGAGTAATCCGTTTGGGAGTTATTAGGAGTTTTCGGTGGTTAGAGTTTGTCAAATGTAGAATTTATGTTTTTGTTCAGTGAAATTTTTGTATTGTAATATTATGTTTATTATTCGGTTTCACCTAAAATGTGTGTTAACGCAGTTAACTGGTAGGCAATAATAAGTGCCGCCTACTTCCATAGCACGGTTACGGCGCCTATCTATGGTATGTGATAGCGCTGATAATTGATAAGATATCTGTTTATCGATATTGAGTTCCATCAGCATCTAACAGATGGCGTTAGTGTTTAATGTCTAAAAATAGCATTACGTTTAGGCTGAAGCGCCGATTAGACCATATATTACGTAACTTAGAAATATGATTTTTTGTTTGTGTAGTTATTATGTTGTTTCTTGTGTCGTTTGACAGGTTCAGGTCCAAAACAGATGAGATAAAAGAAATTGTGTGAATGGGGTAATCCGTTTGGGAGTTATTAGGAGTTTTCTGTGGTTAGAGTTTGTCAACTGTAGAATTTATGTTTTTGTTCAGTGAAATTTTTTGTATTGTTATAATATTATGTTTATTATTCAGTTTCACCTAAAGCGTGTGTTAGCGCTGGTAGCTGGTAGGCAATAATAATAGCCGCCTACTTCTATAGCACGGTTACGGCGCCTATCTATGGTATGTGATAGCGCTGATAATTGATAAGATATCTGATTATCGATATTGAGTTCCATATGTTTTCTTTCTAAAATTAGCATTATTTCTGTGTGGTGTGTGGTGAACTATTGTGATAAGTGTGGTGAGTGATAATGACTGATGACGCTGATAACTGATAAGCGTTAGGTCGTTGACCGATAATGAGTAGTGATTGCAACGTGTGAGGTTGTATATGTGGGTGTGTGGAGTGTAGTGTTATTATGTTATTAAGCTTGATATTGATGGTATGATTATTGTGTATGATGATTGTCGTTAGGTATTGTTGAATTTTTTAAGTGAGTTTACTATGTAGGTAATGTGTGTTATGAATGAATTAATGGTTTCTTCGTTTTGTAGAAGTTGGGTTATATTGTATGGATCGGTGTCGTGATGAGTGCAGGTTAACTCATGTGTGTAGCGTGTATGAGCGAAGCGAGGACATAGTGTAATTAGGTGAATGAAAGTTTGTGTAGTCGTGTCGTCGCAGGGGCAATGGTCGTCGGCTATTATGTGGAATCTGTGTAGGTAGGATTTGTGGTATGCGTGGTCCGTGAGAAGTTGGGTGAGTGCGAATGTTTGTCCTGTTGTATTTATGAGTTTGTGTAGGTGTGTGAGTGTGGGGCACCATGTTTTGATTTTAATGCCCTTGTTGTTTAGAAGGTATCTCTCTTCGGCTTTCTGGTAGCTAATGCTTTTGTTTATTTTCTTTTCTAAGCTTAATGGGAAGTTGTAGTATACAGGGGACGTCTTTTTCTCTGCTGCCGCTTTTGCGGCGATGTCCGCGACCTCGTTCCCGTGTACCCCGACATGCGCCTTTACCCAGATGAATTTTATTATGGTGTTACTGGTGTGTATGAAGTGTTGTATGTTGTTGGTGAGTTTGTGTGTGCTTCGTGTGTTCTGAACGTCTTCCAAGGCCGATCTAGAGTCAGACATGATGACGGCTGCATGTACCCGATGATCGCGTAACCATCTGCAGGCTTGGTCGATGGCTACTAGTTCGGCCTGGAAGACTGTGCAGGTAGAGTGTAGTTTGTAGGTTTTGGTGATAGTTGTGTTGTCGGGTGTCTGTACGACGAAAGCAGCGCCCACGAGTTCATCGTGTTTGCTGCCGTCCGTGAATATGTGGTGTTCATGCAGGTGATTGATGAGAAGGTCATCGAGTTCTTGTTGCGTGTTGGCAGTGTCGAAGGGATGTGGCGTGCGGTGTGCGGGGTGTAGTAATTCGGATGGGTGTGTTGGTGTGTCGAGTGTAATGTCATGTGGGAGATGGTTCGAGTGTCCTGCAATTCTGGTGCTCTCGGTTACCGCGGTTTCCTCTGCTTTAATGTCGAGCGGAGTGAGTGTGGAAATGGCTATGGCGTTGGTGGTATTGATTGTTCGGAATCCGCGGATGATTTTTAATGCGAAGCCCCGCTGAACCGAGAGGAGTTTTTTGCGGTTAGTTTTGAACTCGAGGGCTTTGCGCCACACGCTAGAGGCGTAGCATATGATGGGCTCTATTACCCCTCTATAGAGGGTGTGTATGTTTTGTGAATGAATGCCCCAGGTGGGTCGTATGAATGTAGTGAGTCTATTGTGGAGTGCGCGTGCTTTGTGAGTAATGTAATCTACGTGTTGTGTGAAGTGTAGGTTGTCGTCGATGACGACTCCCAGCACTTTAGCTGTGCGGCTGAATGGAATGTGGTTATTGTGCATGTTGATGTGTATTTGTTTTGTTTTGGGTGTGAAGGCGAGAGCTATTGTTTTTTGTGGTCCGAACGTTAATTTGTTGGCTTCTCCCCATTCCGAGATGGTGGCTAGACATTGATTGACGTTGTGTTGTAATTTAATGAGGTTCTTGTGTGATGCAATTAGTACAATGTCGTCCGCGAAGGCCTGTAGGTTGCAACCCTCCGGCAGTGTCCTGTCCCTGGTTGAGCCACCGGACAAGTCCAGTAGTTCATCCAGGATCAGGTTCCAGAAGGTTGGGCCGCACACGGACCCCTGGATGCAGCCCCTGGTCAGTCTTTTGGTGGCCTTTGCGTCGGAGTAGTGTAGTGTGGCGGTGCGGTCTGTGAGGTAATTTTGAATAATTGTATATATGTTTCTGGGGCAGTGTACGTGGTGTAGGCGTGTGAGTATGGCAGGCCACCATGCATGGTCAAAGGCGGCTTTTATATCCAGCGAGATCATGGTGACGTGCCGGCCGTTGCTTTTGTGTGTTCTGATGGTATTGAGCATGTCTGTGAGTGCGTGTGTTGTCGATATTTGTTGTTTGAAACCATATTGGTGGGCGTTGGATGTGTGTGTTGTGTTGAGATGGTGTGTGAGGCGCTGTGTTATTAGTTTTTCCAGTGTTTTGCCTAGGATAGGCAGGAGGCCAATGGGTCGGAATGAAGCGGTGCTTGTGTAATCGGTTTTGTTGTGTTTTGGTATAATTTTTATGATTGCGTGTTTCCATGAAGTGGGGAATATGGATAATGTAAGGCATCTATTCATAAGTTTTGTTATTAGCTCGGGGAAGCAGAGTGCGAAGTTATAGCAGATGTCAGAAGTGAGGTGATCAGCGCCGGGTGACTTGCCGGGGTTCATATGTTTTAATATGTCGAGTATTTCGTGTTGTGTGAATTGTGGTTCGTCGTGAGTGTTAGGTGGTTGTTGTGTGAATGTGCGTGTTGAGTGTTGTTCTGGGGTGTCGGGTGTGTCGTCTGGGTAATATTTGTGGAGGAAGGTGGTGGCCGTTTCATGACTGGACGTGGTGTATGTGCCGGGTGATATTTCTATTGTACATGGTGGTTTCGTGGGCGGACCGAGTTTAATAATTCTATTTGTGACCGACCAAACATCCTCTTTACCTTGTCTGGTACAAAACTGTCTAAAGTGTTCTGTGGAGGTCTTTTTGATAGCTTCGGCATATGTTACTTTGAGTGAGTCTCTCTCAACGAGAGCGTCAGTTAATGGCAAGTTTCTAGATTTAAGTTGTGTGATTCTGCGGTGGTTGTTAATTACTTGTCTCTTTAGCTCGGTAAGTTCTTCAGTCCACCACGGTGCTCTAGGGGGGCGTCTGCCAGCGTGTGGTAGATGTGTGTTGCATGTGTGTTGGATGAATTTGGTGAGTTTGCCGGTGTATGTGTCTATGTCCCGTTGGGTGTTGAGTGTGTCGATGTCTATTGTGTAGATGTCGGTGTTCAATATTTGTGTTTTGAATATGTCTTTCAGTGTGTCCCATTCGCGGTAGAGTTTGGTGTTATATCTGAATGTTGTGGTATGAGGGTTGGGTTTGAAGTGTTGCGTAGTGTGTAGCGTGTATGTGATGGCGTGATGGTCGGATGACGGACATATGGAGGGGTCGACCTTCCAGTTATCGATGTTGTTGGCTATATTGTCGGAGGTGATAGTTAGGTCGACAATCGAACCTCTGACCCGTCCGTCGACCATGGATTCATAGGTGTTTGTGTTGCCGGTGTTGATGATGCATGTATTGTTGCTCAGTGTCAGATCAACCACCTCTTCGCCACGTTTGTTATTGGTGAGTGAGCCCCATAATCGGTGCCACCCGTTAAAGTCACCGGCTATAATGTGGGTGGCGTCGCGCTTGTCAAGTATGAGTTTGCGGAGTTGGAGTAGTGTGTTGTTAGTGTCTGTGTTGGGTTCAATGTATATACAGGTGATTATAAATCTCCTGCCTGTTTGTGTTGTAAGCTGTATGGTGCACATGTTGGATGTGGAGTGTTGTGTGAGTCCTAGTGTGGCGCCGATATTGTTTTTGGTGTGTATACATGCTTTGGTGTGTGTGTTGGTGGGGAATTGGTGTGTTGTGTAGCCTGGTATGTCTTTGACTGTTATTTGTTTGCCGGTGTATGGTTCGCATGTTAGTAAGATGTCTGTGTTGGTGTTTGTGCAGTGTTGAATGACTTCTTGTGTAGCTGCATAGCCGCGCCCAAGGTTAACCTGTGTAAATGTTAGTGTGGTTGTTGGGCGATTACGTGTATTATGTGTTCGGGGTGTAGTGCGGTGTGTGTGAGTGTGAACGTGTTGTCTATGGTCCATAGTCTGTTCTGTTGCGAAGGTTTTGGGTCGCTATTAGGAGTCTGGGGCAGGTTAATGAGGTGGCGCTGTGTTGTGTGTTGGCTGTCCGTTTGTATTGTTTGTTGTGGGTGACGCAGTTATAACAGTCGGTCGCGCCCTCGTCTCTCTTTACCGGGCAGTCTTTATAGAGGTGTGTGAGGGATGCGCAGTGAGAGCAAACTGTGTCTCTTGATGTGCAGTGCTTCCTCGTATGTCCAAACTGTAGGCAGTTGTAGCACTGCAGGAGGGGTGTGTATTCGCACACGTGAATACGCTGGTGATCAACGTTTAGTTTCCCTGCTGTGACGGCTGCCCGCCAAAGGGGAGGTGTAGCAGTGAAGACTGCGTTATACAGTAGTTTATTTCTGTTGGTGCGTTTAATTTTAAACTGGAGATCGTCTGAGGTAGCCGGGATATTGAATATGTTTTGAGATAGTATAATGTCTCGAAGTTGTTCACACGGGGTATTATTCGTGATGCCCTTCAGCACAAACATGGGCTTAAGTTTTTTGCAGGGCTCAGCTGTCAGGTCGCTCTTGGCCTGTCTGATTTTGTTGAGTGCGATATCCCGATGTTCGGCGCAGTCGAACTCAATTCTGACTTTGTTATTTGAGATGAATTTGACCTCCGCTGGTGAAAAATTCGTGTCGCGAAACGTTACTCCGGTGCGGAACGCGTTTAGGGTTTCCTGCGGGCCAGAGACGGTGCCCTTAGGTGCGAGTATAATCGCCGGTTTCGTGACTGGTATGGCGGGGGGAGATGCTGGAGCGGATTTGGTGATGGCCGCGTAGCTGGGGTGGGGCTGGGGTTGTGGGGACGTGGTGGTCTTGGTGATCGAGTTTAATTCGTTCTTGATGACCTCCCTGAGGTCGGACACTATTGACTGTTTTAGGTCGGTGAGCGTCTGGGGGTCGATGGTGTTGTGAGGGGTGGCTTGTTGTGTTTGTTTGTCGATGTTGGTGGTGTGTTTGCCTATACTGATTATTTCGTTAAATATCTCTATTATTTTATTTTTATTATCTCTGTTCAGACTTTTAGCGGCGGTGAGTAAGTGTCGTGCGGTTGTTATTTTGCCGTGTACGAATTGGCAATAGTCGAAAGGGCCGCTAGGGGTGATCTGTTGACGCTGATCGTCATCCGCGGACTGGTACTCAAGATTGAGCCCCTCCTCGTCTGACAAAGTCAGCGAGTCGGAGCGATGGCGGTCGGGGATGGACATAAGGGTGGAAACAAGCGCTAAAACACTGCGTCAACTCCGCGCGGCCGAATAAGTTCCGCCTACATCTAATAGATGGCGACAGCGTCGAAATTCTAAAAATAGCCGTGCGTCTAAGTTTGCGATAACACTGATAACTGATGACTATGTTCTTTAAACGGAATCCTAATGATTAAAGTCAGTTTACAGAGTGCCTATATACTCTATGTACGCTAATAAACTTGTATGATATGGGTAATGAATAATATCAGATTGGATGACTCAAAGTTGGTTGACTGTAGACTATCTTAAGCTTATATTGATCTGAACCGAGTGATTCGTGTGCGTGGGGTTTGTGTTGATATAATGGTGACACAGAATCTAAGTTACAAACACGGTTGAAAAGTTATTACGTAAAGTAAACAAACATTAGGTTGTAACGTCGAAAGTAGCAGAGGTCCGGGCGAAAATTCGTCAAAGGTCCAGTTTTCGTCGTAGAATTATGTACTTGGTGTCTATCTATTCATTGGAGAGCGGCGCAGGTGATAGTGTGAAGTGATTGGGGTGTCATCGATTTCGTTTTTGTTTTACAGGTCAGAGAAGTTGAGGTTTCGAGTTCGGTTCTTGGTATGCGTAATTACCTCACTTCCCGGTGCGTCCGGATGAATCTGATGGCTGGGGGGTGCTGGTGGACGTCTTAGCAACTCAATTCCAGCGCCAAAAGCAGCCGCACGCGCCTCTTTCAAAAAGGGCGTGGCCGCGTGGATTTTGAATTTCCTCTTTTATTCGGTGGTGCGAGGTGGTACAGTGGTGTAGGGGCACTTAAAGGAAAGGTACGAAGTGCCCGCAGCCGATGCCGTAATAAAATTTGGGGGTCACCGCTTTGGATTACGCGGCGCACGCGTTTTAAAGTTTTTGTGTTGTGTGAACTAACCTCAAATCTGGTTTTTGATGTCCTGAGGTAAAGCACTGTGATCCTGGTTTGCGACACTGCACAACACTTATAAGGGACACGTTCCCGCACAAAATGACACCAAAATCACTGAATTCCGAGCATTTTTGCCGACGTTTGGATTTTTCGAACGTAGAGCTGATGCGAAACGATGCGCGCTCGGCGGGAGGAGGCCGGGTTGTGTGGTTAGGTTAGGTTAGGTTAGGTTAGGTTAGGTTAGGTTAGGTTAGGTTAGGTTAGGTTAGGTTAGGTTAGGTTAGGTTAGGTTAGGTTAGGTTAGGTTAGGTTAGGTTAGGTTAGGTTAGGTTAGGTTAGGTTAGGTTAGGTTAGGTTAGGTTAGGTTAGGTTAGGTTAGGTTAGGTTAGGTTAGGTTAGGTTAGGTTAGGTTAGGTTAGGTTAGGTTAGGTTAGGTTAGGTTAGGTTAGGTTAGGTTAGGTTAGGTTAGGTTAGGTTAGGTTAGGTTAGGTTAGGTTAGGTTAGGTTAGGTTAGGTTAGGTTAGGTTAGGTTAGGTTAGGTTAGGTTAGGTTAGGTTAGGTTAGGTTAGGTTAGGTTAGGTTAGGTTAGGTTAGGTTAGGTTAGGTTAGGTTAGGTTAGGTTAGGTTAGGTTAGGTTAGGTTAGGTTAGGTTAGGTTAGGTTAGGTTAGGTTAGGTTAGGTTAGGTTAGGTTAGGTTAGGTTAGGTTAGGTTAGGTTAGGTTAGGTTAGGTTAGGTTAGGTTAGGTTAGGTTAGGTTAGGTTAGGTTAGGTTAGGTTAGGTTAGGTTAGGTTAGGTTAGGTTAGGTTAGGTTAGGTTAGGTTAGGTTAGGTTAGGTTAGGTTAGGTTAGGTTAGGTTAGGTTAGGTTAGGTTAGGTTAGGTTAGGTTAGGTTAGGTTAGGTTAGGTTAGGTTAGGTTAGGTTAGGTTAGGTTAGGTTAGGTTAGGTTAGGTTAGGTTAGGTTAGGTTAGGTTAGGTTAGGTTAGGTTAGGTTAGGTTAGGTTAGGTTAGGTTAGGTTAGGTTAGGTTAGGTTAGGTTAGGTTAGGTTAGGTTAGGTTAGGTTAGGTTAGGTTAGGTTAGGTTAGGTTAGGTTAGGTTAGGTTAGGTTAGGTTAGGTTAGGTTAGGTTAGGTTAGGTTAGGTTAGGTTAGGTTAGGTTAGGTTAGGTTAGGTTAGGTTAGGTTAGGTTAGGTTAGGTTAGGTTAGGTTAGGTTAGGTTAGGTTAGGTTAGGTTAGGTTAGGTTAGGTTAGGTTAGGTTAGGTTAGGTTAGGTTAGGTTAGGTTAGGTTAGGTTAGGTTAGGTTAGGTTAGGTTAGGTTAGGTTAGGTTAGGTTAGGTTAGGTTAGGTTAGGTTAGGTTAGGTTAGGTTAGGTTAGGTTAGGTTAGGTTAGGTTAGGTTAGGTTAGGTTAGGTTAGGTTAGGTTAGGTTAGGTTAGGTTAGGTTAGGTTAGGTTAGGTTAGGTTAGGTTAGGTTAGGTTAGGTTAGGTTAGGTTAGGTTAGGTTAGGTTAGGTTAGGTTAGGTTAGGTTAGGTTAGGTTAGGTTAGGTTAGGTTAGGTTAGGTTAGGTTAGGTTAGGTTAGGTTAGGTTAGGTTAGGTTAGGTTAGGTTAGGTTAGGTTAGGTTAGGTTAGGTTAGGTTAGGTTAGGTTAGGTTAGGTTAGGTTAGGTTAGGTTAGGTTAGGTTAGGTTAGGTTAGGTTAGGTTAGGTTAGGTTAGGTTAGGTTAGGTTAGGTTAGGTTAGGTTAGGTTAGGTTAGGTTAGGTTAGGTTAGGTTAGGTTAGGTTAGGTTAGGTTAGGTTAGGTTAGGTTAGGTTAGGTTAGGTTAGGTTAGGTTAGGTTAGGTTAGGTTAGGTTAGGTTAGGTTAGGTTAGGTTAGGTTAGGTTAGGTTAGGTTAGGTTAGGTTAGGTTAGGTTAGGTTAGGTTAGGTTAGGTTAGGTTAGGTTAGGTTAGGTTAGGTTAGGTTAGGTTAGGTTAGGTTAGGTTAGGTTAGGTTAGGTTAGGTTAGGTTAGGTTAGGTTAGGTTAGGTTAGGTTAGGTTAGGTTAGGTTAGGTTAGGTTAGGTTAGGTTAGGTTAGGTTAGGTTAGGTTAGGTTAGGTTAGGTTAGGTTAGGTTAGGTTAGGTTAGGTTAGGTTAGGTTAGGTTAGGTTAGGTTAGGTTAGGTTAGGTTAGGTTAGGTTAGGTTAGGTTAGGTTAGGTTAGGTTAGGTTAGGTTAGGTTAGGTTAGGTTAGGTTAGGTTAGGTTAGGTTAGGTTAGGTTAGGTTAGGTTAGGTTAGGTTAGGTTAGGTTAGGTTAGGTTAGGTTAGGTTAGGTTAGGTTAGGTTAGGTTAGGTTAGGTTAGGTTAGGTTAGGTTAGGTTAGGTTAGGTTAGGTTAGGTTAGGTTAGGTTAGGTTAGGTTAGGTTAGGTTAGGTTAGGTTAGGTTAGGTTAGGTTAGGTTAGGTTAGGTTAGGTTAGGTTAGGTTAGGTTAGGTTAGGTTAGGTTAGGTTAGGTTAGGTTAGGTTAGGTTAGGTTAGGTTAGGTTAGGTTAGGTTAGGTTAGGTTAGGTTAGGTTAGGTTAGGTTAGGTTAGGTTAGGTTAGGTTAGGTTAGGTTAGGTTAGGTTAGGTTAGGTTAGGTTAGGTTAGGTTAGGTTAGGTTAGGTTAGGTTAGGTTAGGTTAGGTTAGGTTAGGTTAGGTTAGGTTAGGTTAGGTTAGGTTAGGTTAGGTTAGGTTAGGTTAGGTTAGGTTAGGTTAGGTTAGGTTAGGTTAGGTTAGGTTAGGTTAGGTTAGGTTAGGTTAGGTTAGGTTAGGTTAGGTTAGGTTAGGTTAGGTTAGGTTAGGTTAGGTTAGGTTAGGTTAGGTTAGGTTAGGTTAGGTTAGGTTAGGTTAGGTTAGGTTAGGTTAGGTTAGGTTAGGTTAGGTTAGGTTAGGTTAGGTTAGGTTAGGTTAGGTTAGGTTAGGTTAGGTTAGGTTAGGTTAGGTTAGGTTAGGTTAGGTTAGGTTAGGTTAGGTTAGGTTAGGTTAGGTTAGGTTAGGTTAGGTTAGGTTAGGTTAGGTTAGGTTAGGTTAGGTTAGGTTAGGTTAGGTTAGGTTAGGTTAGGTTAGGTTAGGTTAGGTTAGGTTAGGTTAGGTTAGGTTAGGTTAGGTTAGGTTAGGTTAGGTTAGGTTAGGTTAGGTTAGGTTAGGTTAGGTTAGGTTAGGTTAGGTTAGGTTAGGTTAGGTTAGGTTAGGTTAGGTTAGGTTAGGTTAGGTTAGGTTAGGTTAGGTTAGGTTAGGTTAGGTTAGGTTAGGTTAGGTTAGGTTAGGTTAGGTTAGGTTAGGTTAGGTTAGGTTAGGTTAGGTTAGGTTAGGTTAGGTTAGGTTAGGTTAGGTTAGGTTAGGTTAGGTTAGGTTAGGTTAGGTTAGGTTAGGTTAGGTTAGGTTAGGTTAGGTTAGGTTAGGTTAGGTTAGGTTAGGTTAGGTTAGGTTAGGTTAGGTTAGGTTAGGTTAGGTTAGGTTAGGTTAGGTTAGGTTAGGTTAGGTTAGGTTAGGTTAGGTTAGGTTAGGTTAGGTTAGGTTAGGTTAGGTTAGGTTAGGTTAGGTTAGGTTAGGTTAGGTTAGGTTAGGTTAGGTTAGGTTAGGTTAGGTTAGGTTAGGTTAGGTTAGGTTAGGTTAGGTTAGGTTAGGTTAGGTTAGGTTAGGTTAGGTTAGGTTAGGTTAGGTTAGGTTAGGTTAGGTTAGGTTAGGTTAGGTTAGGTTAGGTTAGGTTAGGTTAGGTTAGGTTAGGTTAGGTTAGGTTAGGTTAGGTTAGGTTAGGTTAGGTTAGGTTAGGTTAGGTTAGGTTAGGTTAGGTTAGGTTAGGTTAGGTTAGGTTAGGTTAGGTTAGGTTAGGTTAGGTTAGGTTAGGTTAGGTTAGGTTAGGTTAGGTTAGGTTAGGTTAGGTTAGGTTAGGTTAGGTTAGGTTAGGTTAGGTTAGGTTAGGTTAGGTTAGGTTAGGTTAGGTTAGGTTAGGTTAGGTTAGGTTAGGTTAGGTTAGGTTAGGTTAGGTTAGGTTAGGTTAGGTTAGGTTAGGTTAGGTTAGGTTAGGTTAGGTTAGGTTAGGTTAGGTTAGGTTAGGTTAGGTTAGGTTAGGTTAGGTTAGGTTAGGTTAGGTTAGGTTAGGTTAGGTTAGGTTAGGTTAGGTTAGGTTAGGTTAGGTTAGGTTAGGTTAGGTTAGGTTAGGTTAGGTTAGGTTAGGTTAGGTTAGGTTAGGTTAGGTTAGGTTAGGTTAGGTTAGGTTAGGTTAGGTTAGGTTAGGTTAGGTTAGGTTAGGTTAGGTTAGGTTAGGTTAGGTTAGGTTAGGTTAGGTTAGGTTAGGTTAGGTTAGGTTAGGTTAGGTTAGGTTAGGTTAGGTTAGGTTAGGTTAGGTTAGGTTAGGTTAGGTTAGGTTAGGTTAGGTTAGGTTAGGTTAGGTTAGGTTAGGTTAGTTAGGTTAGGTTAGGTTAGTTAGGTTAGGTTAGGTTAGGTTAGGTTAGGTTAGGTTAGGTTAGGTTAGGTTAGTTAGGTTAGGTTAGGTTAGGTTAGGTTAGGTTAGGTTAGGTTAGGTTAGGTTAGGTTAGGTTAGGTTAGGTTAGGTTAGGTTAGGTTAGGTTAGGTTAGGTTAGGTTAGGTTAGGTTAGGTTAGGTTAGGTTAGGTTAGGTTAGGTTAGGTTAGGTTAGGTTAGGTTAGGTTAGGTTAGGTTAGGTTAGGTTAGGTTAGGTTAGGTTAGGTTAGGTTAGGTTAGGTTAGGTTAGGTTAGGTTAGGTTAGGTTAGGTTAGGTTAGGTTAGGTTAGGTTAGGTTAGGTTAGGTTAGGTTAGGTTAGGTTAGGTTAGGTTAGGTTAGGTTAGGTTAGGTTAGGTTAGGTTAGGTTAGGTTAGGTTAGGTTAGGTTAGGTTAGGTTAGGTTAGGTTAGTTAGGTTAGGTTAGGTTAGGTTAGGTTAGGTTAGGTTAGGTTAGGTTAGGTTAGGTTAGGTTAGGTTAGGTTAGGTTAGGTTAGGTTAGGTTAGGTTAGGTTAGGTTAGGTTAGGTTAGGTTAGGTTAGGTTAGGTTAGGTTAGGTTAGGTTAGGTTAGGTTAGGTTAGGTTAGGTTAGGTTAGGTTAGGTTAGGTTAGGTTAGGTTAGGTAGTTAGGTTAGGTTAGGTTAGGTTAGGTTAGGTTAGGTTAGGTTAGGTTAGGTTAGGTTAGGTTAGGTTAGGTTAGGTTAGGTTAGGTTAGGTTAGGTTAGGTTAGGTTAGGTTAGGTTAGGTTAGGTTAGGTTAGGTTAGGTTAGGTTAGGTTAGGTTAGGTTAGGTTAGGTTAGGTTAGTTAGGTTAGGTTAGGTTAGGTTAGGTTAGGTTAGGTTAGGTTAGGTTAGGTTAGGTTAGGTTAGGTTAGGTTAGGTTAGGTTAGGTTAGGTTAGGTTAGGTTAGGTTAGGTTAGGTTAGGTTAGGTTAGGTTAGGTTAGGTTAGGTTAGGTTAGTTAGGTTAGGTGTTAGGTTAGGTTAGGTTAGGTTAGGTTAGGTTAGGTTAGGTTAGGTTAGGTTAGGTTAGGTTAGGTTAGGTTAGGTTAGGTTAGGTTAGGTAGGTTAGGTTAGGTTAGGTTAGGTTAGGTAGGTTAGGTTAGGTTAGGTTAGGTTAGGTAGGTTAGGTTAGGTTAGGTTAGGTTAGGTTAGGTTAGGTTAGGTTAGGTTAGTTAGGTTAGGTTAGGTTAGGTTAGGTTAGGTTAGGTTAGTTAGGTTAGGTTAGGTTAGGTTAGGTTAGGTTAGGTTAGGTTAGGTTAGGTTAGGTTAGGTTAGGTTAGGTTGTGGTTAGGTTAGGTTAGGTTAGGTTAGGTTAGGTTAGGTTAGGTTAGGTTAGGTTAGGTTAGGTTAGGTTAGTTAGGTTAGGTTAGGTTAGGTTAGGTTAGGTTAGGTTAGGTTAGGTTAGGTTAGGTTAGGTTAGGTTAGGTTAGGTTAGGTTAGGTTAGGTTAGGTTAGGTTAGGTTAGGTTAGGTTAGGTTAGGTTAGGTTAGGTTAGGTTAGGTTAGGTTAGGTTAGGTTAGGTTAGGTTAGGTTAGGTTAGGTTAGGTTAGGTTAGGTTAGGTTAGGTTAGGTTAGGTTAGGTTAGGTTAGGTTAGGTTAGGTTAGGTTAGGTTAGGTTAGGTTAGGTTAGGTTAGGTTAGGTTAGGTTAGGTTAGGTTAGGTTAGGTTAGGTTAGGTTAGGTTAGGTTAGGTTAGGTTAGGTTAGTTAGGTTAGTTAGGTTAGGTTAGGTTAGGTTAGGTTAGGTTAGGTTAGGTTAGGTTAGGTTAGGTTAGGTTAGGTTAGGTTAGGTTAGGTTAGGTTAAGGTTAGGTTAGGTTAGTTAGGTTAGGTTATAGTTAGGTTAGGTTAGGTTAGGTTAGTTAGGTTAGGTTAGGTTAGGTTAGGTTAGGTTAGGTTAGGTTAGGTTAGGTTAGGTTAGGTTAGGTTAGGTTAGGTTAGGTTAGGTGTTAGGTTAGGTTAGGTTAGGTTAGGTTAGGTTAGGTTAGGTTAGGTTAGTTAGGTTAGGTTAGGTTAGGTTAGGTTAGGTTAGGTTAGGTTAGGTTAGGTTAGGTTAGGTTAGGTTAGGTTAGGTTAGTTAGGTTAGGTTAGGTTAGGTTAGGTTAGGTTAGGTTAGGTTAGGTTAGGTTAGGTTAGGTTAGGTTAGGTTAGGTTAGGTTAGGTTAGTTAGGTTAGGTTAGGTTAGGTTAGGTTAGGTTAGGTTAGGTTAGTTAGGTTAGGTTAGGTTAGGTTAGTTAGGTTAGGTTAGGTTAGGTTAGGTTAGGTTAGGTTAGGTTAGGTTAGGTTAGGTTAGGTTAGGTTAGGTTAGGTAGTTAGGTTAGGTTAGGTTAGGTTAGGTTAGGTTAGGTTAGGTTAGGTTAGGTTAGGTTAGGTTAGGTTGGTTAGGTTAGGTTAGGTTAGGTTAGGTTAGGTTAGGTTAGGTTAGGTTAGGTTAGGTTAGGTTAGGTTAGGTTAGGTTAGGTTAGGTTAGGTTAGGTTAGGTTAGGTTAGGTTAGGTTAGGTTAGGTTAGGTTAGGTTAGGTTAGGTTAGGTTAGGTTAGGTTAGGTTAGGTTAGGTTAGGTTAGGTTAGGTTAGGTTAGGTTAGGTTAGGTTAGGTTAGGTTAGGTTAGGTTAGGTTAGGTTAGGTTAGGTTAGGTTAGGTTAGGTTAGGTTAGGTTAGGTTAGGTTAGGTTAGGTTAGGTTAGGTTAGGTTAGGTTAGGTTAGGTTAGGTTAGGTTAGGTTAGGTTAGGTTAGGTTAGGTTAGGTTAGGTTAGGTTAGGTTAGGTTAGGTTAGGTTAGGTTAGGTTAGGTTAGGTTAGGTTAGGTTAGGTTAGGTTAGGTATAGGTTAGGTTAGGTTAGGTTAGGTTAGGTTAGGTTAGGTTAGGTTAGGTTAGGTTAGGTTAGGTTAGGTTAGGTTAGGTTAGGTTAGGTTAGGTTAGGTTAGGTTAGGTTAGGTTAGGTTAGGTTAGGTTAGGTTAGGTTAGGTTAGGTTAGGTTAGGTTAGGTTAGGTTAGGTTAGGTTAGGTTAGGTTAGGTTAGGTTAGGTTAGGTTAGGTTAGGTTAGGTTAGGTTAGGTTAGGTTAGGTTAGGTTAGGTTAGGTTAGGTTAGGTTAGGTTAGGTTAGGTTAGGTTAGGTTAGGTTAGGTTAGGTTAGGTTAGGTTAGGTTAGGTTAGGTTAGGTTAGGTTAGGTTAGGTTAGGTTAGGTTAGGTTAGGTTAGGTTAGGTTAGGTTAGGTTAGGTTAGGTTAGGTTAGGTTAGGTTAGGTTAGGTTAGGTTAGGTTAGGTTAGGTTAGGTTAGGTTAGGTTAGGTTAGGTTAGGTTAGGTTAGGTTAGGTTAGGTTAGGTTAGGTTAGGTTAGGTTAGGTTAGGTTAGGTTAGGTTAGGTTAGGTTAGGTTAGGTTAGGTTAGGTTAGGTTAGGTTAGGTTAGGTTAGGTTAGGTTAGGTTAGGTTAGGTTAGGTTAGGTTAGGTTAGGTTAGGTTAGGTTAGGTTAGGTTAGGTTAGGTTAGGTTAGGTTAGGTTAGGTTAGGTTAGGTTAGGTTAGGTTAGGTTAGGTTAGGTTAGGTTAGGTTAGGTTAGGTTAGGTTAGGTTAGGTTAGGTTAGGTTAGGTTAGGTTAGGTTAGGTTAGGTTAGGTTAGGTTAGGTTAGGTTAGGTTAGGTTAGGTTAGGTTAGGTTAGGTTAGGTTAGGTTAGGTTAGGTTAGGTTAGGTTAGGTTAGGTTAGGTTAGGTTAGGTTAGGTTAGGTTAGGTTAGGTTAGGTTAGGTTAGGTTAGGTTAGGTTAGGTTAGGTTAGGTTAGGTTAGGTTAGGTTAGGTTAGGTTAGGTTAGGTTAGGTTAGGTTAGGTTAGGTTAGGTTAGGTTAGGTTAGGTTAGGTTAGGTTAGGTTAGGTTAGGTTAGGTTAGGTTAGGTTAGGTTAGGTTAGGTTAGGTTAGGTTAGGTTAGGTTAGGTTAGGTTAGGTTAGGTTAGGTTAGGTTAGGTTAGGTTAGGTTAGGTTAGGTTAGGTTAGGTTAGGTTAGGTTAGGTTAGGTTAGGTTAGGTTAGGTTAGGTTAGGTTAGGTTAGGTTAGGTTAGGTTAGGTTAGGTTAGGTTAGGTTAGGTTAGGTTAGGTTAGGTTAGGTTAGGTTAGGTTAGGTTAGGTTAGGTTAGGTTAGGTTAGGTTAGGTTAGGTTAGGTTAGGTTAGGTTAGGTTAGGTTAGGTTAGGTTAGGTTAGGTTAGGTTAGGTTAGGTTAGGTTAGGTTAGGTTAGGTTAGGTTAGGTTAGGTTAGGTTAGGTTAGGTTAGGTTAGG
>CAVLYJ010000004.1:0-46383 GCA_963675205.1 Catocala nupta
TGTCAAATTTTTTCTAATTATTCAGGTTTTTGTGTTTCAATCATCGTTATATAACGCCCGGAGTCTTCCCCGTCGATTGGTACCACTTTGGACCCTCTCCGATAGTGGGAAGTGATAAAATTTTGAAATTTCTACCCCATATAAAACCGAACCGAGGTGATGTGGTAGACCCACGTTCGAGTACATTTTCGGTCAAATTTCATATTTTTACATCGGGTTTTTTGCAAAACGTTGTGTCTTACTGTGTCTTGGCCAACGTTACAGATATTTTCAGTGTTGCCACCATTTTGGACCCTTTTATACGTATTTAACATCAAAAAGTCGTCAAAATAGGCAAAATTTTCATCAAAATTGTCAAATTTTTCTAAATTATTCAGGTTTTTGTGTTTCAATCATCGTTATATAACGCCCGGAGTCTTCCCCCGTCGATTGGTACCACTTTGGACCCTCTCCGATAGTGGGAAGTGATAAAATTTTGAAATTTCTACCCCATATAAAACCGAACCGAGGTGATGTGGTAGACCCACGTTCGAGTACATTTTCGGTCAAATTTCATATTTTTACATCGGGTTTTTTGCAAAACGTTGTGTCTTACTGTGTCTTGGCCAACGTTACAGATATTTTCAGTGTTGCCACCATTTTGGACCCTTTTATACGTATTTAACATCAAAAAAGTCGTCAAAATAGGCAAAATTTTCATCAAATTGTCAAATTTTTTCTAAATTATTCAGGTTTTTGTGTTTCAATCATCGTTATATAACGCCCGGAGTCTTCCCCCGTCGATTGGTACCACTTTGGACCCTCTCCGATAGTGGGAAGTGATAAAATTTTGAAATTTCTACCCCATATAAAACCGAACCGAGGTGATGTGGTAGACCCACGTTCGAGTACATTTTCGGTCAAATTTCATATTTTTACATCGGGTTTTTTGCAAAACGTTGTGTCTTACTGTGTCTTGGCCAACGTTACAGATATTTTCAGTGTTGCCACCATTTTGGACCCTTTTATACGTATTTAACATCAAAAAAGTCGTCAAAATAGGCAAAATTTTCATCAAATTGTCAAATTTTTTCTAAATTATTCAGGTTTTTGTGTTTCAATCATCGTTATATAACGCCCGGAGTCTTCCCCCGTCGATTGGTACCACTTTGGACCCTCTCCGATAGTGGGAAGTGATAAAATTTTGAAATTTCTACCCCATATAAAACCGAACCGAGGTGATGTGGTAGACCCACGTTCGAGTACATTTTCGGTCAAATTTCATATTTTTACATCGGGTTTTTGCAAAACGTTGTGTCTTACTGTGTCTTGGCCAACGTTACAGATATTTTCAGTGTTGCCACCATTTTGGACCCTTTTATACGTATTTAACATCAAAAAAGTCGTCAAATAGGCAAAATTTTCATCAAATTGTCAAATTTTTTCTAAATTATTCAGGTTTTTGTGTTTCAATCATCGTTATATAACGCCCGGAGTCTTCCCCCGTCGATTGGTACCACTTTGGACCCTCTCCGATAGTGGGAAGTGATAAAATTTTGAAATTTCTACCCCATATAAAACCGAACCGAGGTGATGTGGTAGACCCACGTTCGAGTACATTTTCGGTCAAATTTCATATTTTTACATCGGGTTTTTTGCAAAACGTTGTGTCTTACTGTGTCTTGGCCAACGTTACAGATATTTTCAGTGTTGCCACCATTTTGGACCCTTTTATACGTATTTAACATCAAAAAAGTCGTCAAAATAGGCAAAATTTTCATCAAATTGTCAAATTTTTTCTAAATTATTCAGGTTTTTGTGTTTCAATCATCGTTATATAACGCCCGGAGTCTTCCCCCGTCGATTGGTACCACTTTGGACCCTCTCCGATAGTGGGAAGTGATAAAATTTTGAAATTTCTACCCCATATAAAACCGAACCGAGGTGATGTGGTAGACCCACGTTCGAGTACATTTTCGGTCAAATTTCATATTTTTACATCGGGTTTTTTGCAAAACGTTGTGTCTTACTGTGTCTTGGCCAACGTTACAGATATTTTCAGTGTTGCCACCATTTTGGACCCTTTTATACGTATTTAACATCAAAAAAGTCGTCAAAATAGGCAAAATTTTCATCAAATTGTCAAATTTTTTCTAAATTATTCAGGTTTTTGTGTTTCAATCATCGTTATATAACGCCCGGAGTCTTCCCCCGTCGATTGGTACCACTTTGGACCCTCTCCGATAGTGGGAAGTGATAAAATTTTGAAATTTCTACCCCATATAAAACCGAACCGAGGTGATGTGGTAGACCCACGTTCGAGTACATTTTCGGTCAAATTTCATATTTTTACATCGGGTTTTTTGCAAAACGTTGTGTCTTACTGTGTCTTGGCCAACGTTACAGATATTTTCAGTGTTGCCACCATTTTGGACCCTTTTATACGTATTTAACATCAAAAAAGTCGTCAAAATAGGCAAAATTTTCATCAAATTGTCAAATTTTTTCTAAATTATTCAGGTTTTTGTGTTTCAATCATCGTTATATAACGCCCGGAGTCTTCCCCCGTCGATTGGTACCACTTTGGACCCTCTCCGATAGTGGGAAGTGATAAAATTTTGAAATTTCTACCCCATATAAAACCGAACCGAGGTGATGTGGTAGACCCACGTTCGAGTACATTTTCGGTCAAATTTCATATTTTTACATCGGGTTTTTTGCAAAACGTTGTGTCTTACTGTGTCTTGGCCAACGTTACAGATATTTTCAGTGTTGCCACCATTTTGGACCCTTTTATACGTATTTAACATCAAAAAAGTCGTCAAAATAGGCAAAATTTTCATCAAATTGTCAAATTTTTTCTAAATTATTCAGGTTTTTGTGTTTCAATCATCGTTATATAACGCCCGGAGTCTTCCCCCGTCGATTGGTACCACTTTGGACCCTCTCCGATAGTGGGAAGTGATAAAATTTTGAATTTCTACCCCATATAAAACCGAACCGAGGTGATGTGGTAGACCCACGTTCGAGTACATTTTCGGTCAAATTTCATATTTTTACATCGGTTTTTTGCAAAACGTTGTGTCTTACTGTGTCTTGGCCAACGTTACAGATATTTTCAGTGTTGCCACCATTTTGGACCCTTTTATACGTATTTAACATCAAAAAAGTCGTCAAAATAGGCAAAATTTTCATCAAATTGTCAAATTTTTTCTAAATTATTCAGGTTTTTGTGTTTCAATCATCGTTATATAACGCCCGGAGTCTTCCCCCGTCGATTGGTACCACTTTGGACCCTCTCCGATAGTGGGAAGTGATAAAATTTTGAAATTTCTACCCCATATAAAACCGAACCGAGGTGATGTGGTAGACCCACGTTCGAGTACATTTTCGGTCAAATTTCATATTTTTACATCGGGTTTTTTGCAAAACGTTGTGTCTTACTGTGTCTTGGCCAACGTTACAGATATTTTCAGTGTTGCCACCATTTTGGACCCTTTTATACGTATTTAACATCAAAAAAGTCGTCAAAATAGGCAAAATTTTCATCAAATTGTCAAATTTTTTCTAAATTATTCAGGTTTTTGTGTTTCAATCATCGTTATATAACGCCCGGAGTCTTCCCCCGTCGATTGGTACCACTTTGGACCCTCTCCGATAGTGGGAAGTGATAAAATTTTGAAATTTCTACCCCATATAAAACCGAACCGAGGTGATGTGGTAGACCCACGTTCGAGTACATTTTCGGTCAAATTTCATATTTTTACATCGGGTTTTTTGCAAAACGTTGTGTCTTACTGTGTCTTGGCCAACGTTACAGATATTTTCAGTGTTGCCACCATTTTGGACCCTTTTATACGTATTTAACATCAAAAAAGTCGTCAAAATAGGCAAAATTTTCATCAAATTGTCAAATTTTTTCTAAATTATTCAGGTTTTTGTGTTTCAATCATCGTTATATAACGCCCGGAGTCTTCCCCCGTCGATTGGTACCACTTTGGACCCTCTCCGATAGTGGGAAGTGATAAAATTTTGAAATTTCTACCCCATATAAAACCGAACCGAGGTGATGTGGTAGACCCACGTTCGAGTACATTTTCGGTCAAATTTCATATTTTTACATCGGGTTTTTTGCAAAACGTTGTGTCTTACTGTGTCTTGGCCAACGTTACAGATATTTTCAGTGTTGCCACCATTTTGGACCCTTTTATACGTATTTAACATCAAAAAAGTCGTCAAAATAGGCAAAATTTTCATCAAATTGTCAAATTTTTTCTAAATTATTCAGGTTTTTGTGTTTCAATCATCGTTATATAACGCCCGGAGTCTTCCCCCGTCGATTGGTACCACTTTGGACCCTCTCCGATAGTGGGAAGTGATAAAATTTTGAAATTTCTACCCCATATAAAACCGAACCGAGGTGATGTGGTAGACCCACGTTCGAGTACATTTTCGGTCAAATTTCATATTTTTACATCGGGTTTTTTGCAAAACGTTGTGTCTTACTGTGTCTTGGCCAACGTTACAGATATTTTCAGTGTTGCCACCATTTTGGACCCTTTTATACGTATTTAACATCAAAAAAGTCGTCAAAATAGGCAAAATTTTCATCAAATTGTCAAATTTTTTCTAAATTATTCAGGTTTTTGTGTTTCAATCATCGTTATATAACGCCCGGAGTCTTCCCCCGTCGATTGGTACCACTTTGGACCCTCTCCGATAGTGGGAAGTGATAAAATTTTGAAATTTCTACCCCATATAAAACCGAACCGAGGTGATGTGGTAGACCCACGTTCGAGTACATTTTCGGTCAAATTTCATATTTTTACATCGGGTTTTTTGCAAAACGTTGTGTCTTACTGTGTCTTGGCCAACGTTACAGATATTTTCAGTGTTGCCACCATTTTGGACCCTTTTATACGTATTTAACATCAAAAAAGTCGTCAAAATAGGCAAAATTTTCATCAAATTGTCAAATTTTTTCTAAATTATTCAGGTTTTTGTGTTTCAATCATCGTTATATAACGCCCGGAGTCTTCCCCCGTCGATTGGTACCACTTTGGACCCTCTCCGATAGTGGGAAGTGATAAAATTTTTGAAATTTCTACCCCATATAAAACCGAACCGAGGTGATGTGGTAGACCCACGTTCGAGTACATTTTCGGTCAAATTTCATATTTTTACATCGGGTTTTTTGCAAAACGTTGTGTCTTACTGTGTCTTGGCCAACGTTACAGATATTTTCAGTGTTGCCACCATTTTGGACCCTTTTATACGTATTTAACATCAAAAAAGTCGTCAAAATAGGCAAAATTTTCATCAAATTGTCAAATTTTTTCTAAATTATTCAGGTTTTTGTGTTTCAATCATCGTTATATAACGCCCGGAGTCTTCCCCCGTCGATTGGTACCACTTTGGACCCTCTCCGATAGTGGGAAGTGATAAAATTTTGAAATTTCTACCCCATATAAAACCGAACCGAGGTGATGTGGTAGACCCACGTTCGAGTACATTTTCGGTCAAATTTCATATTTTTACATCGGGTTTTTTGCAAAACGTTGTGTCTTACTGTGTCTTGGCCAACGTTACAGATATTTTCAGTGTTGCCACCATTTTGGACCCTTTTATACGTATTTAACATCAAAAAAGTCGTCAAAATAGGCAAAATTTTCATCAAATTGTCAAATTTTTTCTAAATTATTCAGGTTTTTGTGTTTCAATCATCGTTATATAACGCCCGGAGTCTTCCCCCGTCGATTGGTACCACTTTGGACCCTCTCCGATAGTGGGAAGTGATAAAATTTTGAAATTTCTACCCCATATAAAACCGAACCGAGGTGATGTGGTAGACCCACGTTCGAGTACATTTTCGGTCAAATTTCATATTTTTACATCGGGTTTTTTGCAAAACGTTGTGTCTTACTGTGTCTTGGCCAACGTTACAGATATTTTCAGTGTTGCCACCATTTTGGACCCTTTTATACGTATTTAACATCAAAAAAGTCGTCAAAATAGGCAAAATTTTCATCAAATTGTCAAATTTTTTCTAAATTATTCAGGTTTTTGTGTTTCAATCATCGTTATATAACGCCCGGAGTCTTCCCCCGTCGATTGGTACCACTTTGGACCCTCTCCGATAGTGGGAAGTGATAAAATTTTGAAATTTCTACCCCATATAAAACCGAACCGAGGTGATGTGGTAGACCCACGTTCGAGTACATTTTCGGTCAAATTTCATATTTTTACATCGGGTTTTTTGCAAAACGTTGTGTCTTACTGTGTCTTGGCCAACGTTACAGATATTTTCAGTGTTGCCACCATTTTGGACCCTTTTATACGTATTTAACATCAAAAAAGTCGTCAAAATAGGCAAAATTTTCATCAAATTGTCAAATTTTTTCTAAATTATTCAGGTTTTTGTGTTTCAATCATCGTTATATAACGCCCGGAGTCTTCCCCCGTCGATTGGTACCACTTTGGACCCTCTCCGATAGTGGGAAGTGATAAAATTTTGAAATTTCTACCCCATATAAAACCGAACCGAGGTGATGTGGTAGACCCACGTTCGAGTACATTTTCGGTCAAATTTCATATTTTTACATCGGGTTTTTTGCAAAACGTTGTGTCTTACTGTGTCTTGGCCAACGTTACAGATATTTTCAGTGTTGCCACCATTTTGGACCCTTTTATACGTATTTAACATCAAAAAAGTCGTCAAAATAGGCAAAATTTTCATCAAATTGTCAAATTTTTTCTAAATTATTCAGGTTTTTGTGTTTCAATCATCGTTATATAACGCCCGGAGTCTTCCCCCGTCGATTGGTACCACTTTGGACCCTCTCCGATAGTGGGAAGTGATAAAATTTTGAAATTTCTACCCCATATAAAACCGAACCGAGGTGATGTGGTAGACCCACGTTCGAGTACATTTTCGGTCAAATTTCATATTTTTACATCGGGTTTTTTGCAAAACGTTGTGTCTTACTGTGTCTTGGCCAACGTTACAGATATTTTCAGTGTTGCCACCATTTTGGACCCTTTTATACGTATTTAACATCAAAAAAGTCGTCAAAATAGGCAAAATTTTCATCAAATTGTCAAATTTTTTCTAAATTATTCAGGTTTTTGTGTTTCAATCATCGTTATATAACGCCCGGAGTCTTCCCCCGTCGATTGGTACCACTTTGGACCCTCTCCGATAGTGGGAAGTGATAAAATTTTGAAATTTCTACCCCATATAAAACCGAACCGAGGTGATGTGGTAGACCCACGTTCGAGTACATTTTCGGTCAAATTTCATATTTTTACATCGGGTTTTTTGCAAAACGTTGTGTCTTACTGTGTCTTGGCCAACGTTACAGATATTTTCAGTGTTGCCACCATTTTGGACCCTTTTATACGTATTTAACATCAAAAAAGTCGTCAAAATAGGCAAAATTTTCATCAAATTGTCAAATTTTTTCTAAATTATTCAGGTTTTTGTGTTTCAATCATCGTTATATAACGCCCGGAGTCTTCCCCCGTCGATTGGTACCACTTTGGACCCTCTCCGATAGTGGGAAGTGATAAAATTTTGAAATTTCTACCCCATATAAAACCGAACCGAGGTGATGTGGTAGACCCACGTTCGAGTACATTTTCGGTCAAATTTCATATTTTTACATCGGGTTTTTGCAAAACGTTGTGTCTTACTGTGTCTTGGCCAACGTTACAGATATTTTCAGTGTTGCCACCATTTTGGACCCTTTTATACGTATTTAACATCAAAAAAGTCGTCAAAATAGGCAAAATTTTCATCAAATTGTCAAATTTTTTCTAAATTATTCAGGTTTTTGTGTTTCAATCATCGTTATATAACGCCCGGAGTCTTCCCCCGTCGATTGGTACCACTTTGGACCCTCTCCGATAGTGGGAAGTGATAAAATTTTGAAATTTCTACCCCATATAAAACCGAACCGAGGTGATGTGGTAGACCCACGTTCGAGTACATTTTCGGTCAAATTTCATATTTTTACATCGGGTTTTTTGCAAAACGTTGTGTCTTACTGTGTCTTGGCCAACGTTACAGATATTTTCAGTGTTGCCACCATTTTGGACCCTTTTATACGTATTTAACATCAAAAAAGTCGTCAAAATAGGCAAAATTTTCATCAAATTGTCAAATTTTTTCTAAATTATTCAGGTTTTTGTGTTTCAATCATCGTTATATAACGCCCGGAGTCTTCCCCCGTCGATTGGTACCACTTTGGACCCTCTCCGATAGTGGGAAGTGATAAAATTTTGAAATTTCTACCCCATATAAAACCGAACCGAGGTGATGTGGTAGACCCACGTTCGAGTACATTTTCGGTCAAATTTCATATTTTTACATCGGGTTTTTTGCAAAACGTTGTGTCTTACTGTGTCTTGGCCAACGTTACAGATATTTTCAGTGTTGCCACCATTTTGGACCCTTTTATACGTATTTAACATCAAAAAAGTCGTCAAAATAGGCAAAATTTTCATCAAATTGTCAAATTTTTCTAAATTATTCAGGTTTTTGTGTTTCAATCATCGTTATATAACGCCCGGAGTCTTCCCCCGTCGATTGGTACCACTTTGGACCCTCTCCGATAGTGGGAAGTGATAAAATTTTGAAATTTCTACCCCATATAAAACCGAACCGAGGTGATGTGGTAGACCCACGTTCGAGTACATTTTCGGTCAAATTTCATATTTTTACATCGGGTTTTTTGCAAAACGTTGTGTCTTACTGTGTCTTGGCCAACGTTACAGATATTTTCAGTGTTGCCACCATTTTGGACCCTTTTATACGTATTTAACATCAAAAAAGTCGTCAAAATAGGCAAAATTTTCATCAAATTGTCAAATTTTTTCTAAATTATTCAGGTTTTTGTGTTTCAATCATCGTTATATAACGCCCGGAGTCTTCCCCCGTCGATTGGTACCACTTTGGACCCTCTCCGATAGTGGGAAGTGATAAAATTTTGAAATTTCTACCCCATATAAAACCGAACCGAGGTGATGTGGTAGACCCACGTTCGAGTACATTTTCGGTCAAATTTCATATTTTTACATCGGGTTTTTTGCAAAACGTTGTGTCTTACTGTGTCTTGGCCAACGTTACAGATATTTTCAGTGTTGCCACCATTTTGGACCCTTTTATACGTATTTAACATCAAAAAAGTCGTCAAAATAGGCAAAATTTTCATCAAATTGTCAAATTTTTTCTAAATTATTCAGGTTTTTGTGTTTCAATCATCGTTATATAACGCCCGGAGTCTTCCCCCGTCGATTGGTACCACTTTGGACCCTCTCCGATAGTGGGAAGTGATAAAATTTTGAAATTTCTACCCCATATAAAACCGAACCGAGGTGATGTGGTAGACCCACGTTCGAGTACATTTTCGGTCAAATTTCATATTTTTACATCGGGTTTTTTGCAAAACGTTGTGTCTTACTGTGTCTTGGCCAACGTTACAGATATTTTCAGTGTTGCCACCATTTTGGACCCTTTTATACGTATTTAACATCAAAAAAGTCGTCAAAATAGGCAAAATTTTCATCAAATTGTCAAATTTTTTCTAAATTATTCAGGTTTTTGTGTTTCAATCATCGTTATATAACGCCCGGAGTCTTCCCCCGTCGATTGGTACCACTTTGGACCCTCTCCGATAGTGGGAAGTGATAAAATTTTGAAATTTCTACCCCATATAAAACCGAACCGAGGTGATGTGGTAGACCCACGTTCGAGTACATTTTCGGTCAAATTTCATATTTTTACATCGGGTTTTTTGCAAAACGTTGTGTCTTACTGTGTCTTGGCCAACGTTACAGATATTTTCAGTGTTGCCACCATTTTGGACCCTTTTATACGTATTTAACATCAAAAAAGTCGTCAAAATAGGCAAAATTTTCATCAAATTGTCAAATTTTTTCTAAATTATTCAGGTTTTTGTGTTTCAATCATCGTTATATAACGCCCGGAGTCTTCCCCCGTCGATTGGTACCACTTTGGACCCTCTCCGATAGTGGGAAGTGATAAAATTTTGAAATTTCTACCCCATATAAAACCGAACCGAGGTGATGTGGTAGACCCACGTTCGAGTACATTTTCGGTCAAATTTCATATTTTTACATCGGGTTTTTTGCAAAACGTTGTGTCTTACTGTGTCTTGGCCAACGTTACAGATATTTTCAGTGTTGCCACCATTTTGGACCCTTTTATACGTATTTAACATCAAAAAAGTCGTCAAAATAGGCAAAATTTTCATCAAATTGTCAAATTTTTTCTAAATTATTCAGGTTTTTGTGTTTCAATCATCGTTATATAACGCCCGGAGTCTTCCCCCGTCGATTGGTACCACTTTGGACCCTCTCCGATAGTGGGAAGTGATAAAATTTTGAAATTTCTACCCCATATAAAACCGAACCGAGGTGATGTGGTAGACCCACGTTCGAGTACATTTTCGGTCAAATTTCATATTTTTACATCGGGTTTTTTGCAAAACGTTGTGTCTTACTGTGTCTTGGCCAACGTTACAGATATTTTCAGTGTTGCCACCATTTTGGACCCTTTTATACGTATTTAACATCAAAAAAGTCGTCAAAATAGGCAAAATTTTCATCAAATTGTCAAATTTTTTCTAAATTATTCAGGTTTTTGTGTTTCAATCATCGTTATATAACGCCCGGAGTCTTCCCCGTCGATTGGTACCACTTTGGACCCTCTCCGATAGTGGGAAGTGATAAAATTTTGAAATTTCTACCCCATATAAAACCGAACCGAGGTGATGTGGTAGACCCACGTTCGAGTACATTTTCGGTCAAATTTCATATTTTTACATCGGGTTTTTTGCAAAACGTTGTGTCTTACTGTGTCTTGGCCAACGTTACAGATATTTTCAGTGTTGCCACCATTTTGGACCCTTTTATACGTATTTAACATCAAAAAAGTCGTCAAAATAGGCAAAATTTTCATCAAATTGTCAAATTTTTTCTAAATTATTCAGGTTTTTGTGTTTCAATCATCGTTATATAACGCCCGGAGTCTTCCCCCGTCGATTGGTACCACTTTGGACCCTCTCCGATAGTGGGAAGTGATAAAATTTTGAAATTTCTACCCCATATAAAACCGAACCGAGGTGATGTGGTAGACCCACGTTCGAGTACATTTTCGGTCAAATTTCATATTTTTACATCGGGTTTTTGCAAAACGTTGTGTCTTACTGTGTCTTGGCCAACGTTACAGATATTTTCAGTGTTGCCACCATTTTGGACCCTTTTATACGTATTTAACATCAAAAAAGTCGTCAAAATAGGCAAAATTTTCATCAAATTGTCAAATTTTTTCTAAATTATTCAGGTTTTTGTGTTTCAATCATCGTTATATAACGCCCGGAGTCTTCCCCGTCGATTGGTACCACTTTGGACCCTCTCCGATAGTGGGAAGTGATAAAATTTTGAAATTTCTACCCCATATAAAACCGAACCGAGGTGATGTGGTAGACCCACGTTCGAGTACATTTTCGGTCAAATTTCATATTTTTACATCGGGTTTTTTGCAAAACGTTGTGTCTTACTGTGTCTTGGCCAACGTTACAGATATTTTCAGTGTTGCCACCATTTTGGACCCTTTTATACGTATTTAACATCAAAAAAGTCGTCAAAATAGGCAAAATTTTCATCAAATTGTCAAATTTTTTCTAAATTATTCAGGTTTTTGTGTTTCAATCATCGTTATATAACGCCCGGAGTCTTCCCCCGTCGATTGGTACCACTTTGGACCCTCTCCGATAGTGGGAAGTGATAAAATTTTGAAATTTCTACCCCATATAAAACCGAACCGAGGTGATGTGGTAGACCCACGTTCGAGTACATTTTCGGTCAAATTTCATATTTTTACATCGGGTTTTTTGCAAAACGTTGTGTCTTACTGTGTCTTGGCCAACGTTACAGATATTTTCAGTGTTGCCACCATTTTGGACCCTTTTATACGTATTTAACATCAAAAAAGTCGTCAAAATAGGCAAAATTTTCATCAAATTGTCAAATTTTTTCTAAATTATTCAGGTTTTTGTGTTTCAATCATCGTTATATAACGCCCGGAGTCTTCCCCCGTCGATTGGTACCACTTTGGACCCTCTCCGATAGTGGGAAGTGATAAAATTTTGAAATTTCTACCCCATATAAAACCGAACCGAGGTGATGTGGTAGACCCACGTTCGAGTACATTTTCGGTCAAATTTCATATTTTTACATCGGGTTTTTTGCAAAACGTTGTGTCTTACTGTGTCTTGGCCAACGTTACAGATATTTTCAGTGTTGCCACCATTTTGGACCCTTTTATACGTATTTAACATCAAAAAAGTCGTCAAAATAGGCAAAATTTTCATCAAATTGTCAAATTTTTTCTAAATTATTCAGGTTTTTGTGTTTCAATCATCGTTATATAACGCCCGGAGTCTTCCCCCGTCGATTGGTACCACTTTGGACCCTCTCCGATAGTGGGAAGTGATAAAATTTTGAAATTTCTACCCCATATAAAACCGAACCGAGGTGATGTGGTAGACCCACGTTCGAGTACATTTTCGGTCAAATTTCATATTTTTACATCGGGTTTTTTGCAAAACGTTGTGTCTTACTGTGTCTTGGCCAACGTTACAGATATTTTCAGTGTTGCCACCATTTTGGACCCTTTTATACGTATTTAACATCAAAAAAGTCGTCAAAATAGGCAAAATTTTCATCAAATTGTCAAATTTTTTCTAAATTATTCAGGTTTTTGTGTTTCAATCATCGTTATATAACGCCCGGAGTCTTCCCCCGTCGATTGGTACCACTTTGGACCCTCTCCGATAGTGGGAAGTGATAAAATTTTGAAATTTCTACCCCATATAAAACCGAACCGAGGTGATGTGGTAGACCCACGTTCGAGTACATTTTCGGTCAAATTTCATATTTTTACATCGGGTTTTTTGCAAAACGTTGTGTCTTACTGTGTCTTGGCCAACGTTACAGATATTTTCAGTGTTGCCACCATTTTGGACCCTTTTATACGTATTTAACATCAAAAAAGTCGTCAAAATAGGCAAAATTTTCATCAAATTGTCAAATTTTTTCTAAATTATTCAGGTTTTTGTGTTTCAATCATCGTTATATAACGCCCGGAGTCTTCCCCCGTCGATTGGTACCACTTTGGACCCTCTCCGATAGTGGGAAGTGATAAAATTTTGAAATTTCTACCCCATATAAAACCGAACCGAGGTGATGTGGTAGACCCACGTTCGAGTACATTTTCGGTCAAATTTCATATTTTTACATCGGGTTTTTTGCAAAACGTTGTGTCTTACTGTGTCTTGGCCAACGTTACAGATATTTTCAGTGTTGCCACCATTTTGGACCCTTTTATACGTATTTAACATCAAAAAAGTCGTCAAAATAGGCAAAATTTTCATCAAATTGTCAAATTTTTTCTAAATTATTCAGGTTTTTGTGTTTCAATC
Source organism: Catocala nupta (assembly GCA_963675205.1). Taxonomy (NCBI): domain Eukaryota; kingdom Metazoa; phylum Arthropoda; class Insecta; order Lepidoptera; family Erebidae; genus Catocala; species Catocala nupta. The sequence goes on from CAVLYJ010000004.1 coordinate 13,485, forward strand.
ATCGTTATATAACGCCCGGAGTCTTCCCCCGTCGATTGGTACCACTTTGGACCCTCTCCGATAGTGGGAAGTGATAAAATTTTGAAATTTCTACCCCATATAAAACCGAACCGAGGTGATGTGGTAGACCCACGTTCGAGTACATTTTCGGTCAAATTTCATATTTTTACATCGGGTTTTTTGCAAAACGTTGTGTCTTACTGTGTCTTGGCCAACGTTACAGATATTTTCAGTGTTGCCACCATTTTGGACCCTTTTATACGTATTTAACATCAAAAAAGTCGTCAAAATAGGCAAAATTTTCATCAAATTGTCAAATTTTTTCTAAATTATTCAGGTTTTTGTGTTTCAATCATCGTTATATAACGCCCGGAGTCTTCCCCCGTCGATTGGTACCACTTTGGACCCTCTCCGATAGTGGGAAGTGATAAAATTTTGAAATTTCTACCCCATATAAAACCGAACCGAGGTGATGTGGTAGACCCACGTTCGAGTACATTTTCGGTCAAATTTCATATTTTTACATCGGGTTTTTTGCAAAACGTTGTGTCTTACTGTGTCTTGGCCAACGTTACAGATATTTTCAGTGTTGCCACCATTTTGGACCCTTTTATACGTATTTAACATCAAAAAAGTCGTCAAAATAGGCAAAATTTTCATCAAATTGTCAAATTTTTTCTAAATTATTCAGGTTTTTGTGTTTCAATCATCGTTATATAACGCCCGGAGTCTTCCCCCGTCGATTGGTACCACTTTGGACCCTCTCCGATAGTGGGAAGTGATAAAATTTTGAAATTTCTACCCCATATAAAACCGAACCGAGGTGATGTGGTAGACCCACGTTCGAGTACATTTTCGGTCAAATTTCATATTTTTACATCGGGTTTTTTGCAAAACGTTGTGTCTTACTGTGTCTTGGCCAACGTTACAGATATTTTCAGTGTTGCCACCATTTTGGACCCTTTTATACGTATTTAACATCAAAAAAGTCGTCAAAATAGGCAAAATTTTCATCAAATTGTCAAATTTTTTCTAAATTATTCAGGTTTTTGTGTTTCAATCATCGTTATATAACGCCCGGAGTCTTCCCCCGTCGATTGGTACCACTTTGGACCCTCTCCGATAGTGGGAAGTGATAAAATTTTGAAATTTCTACCCCATATAAAACCGAACCGAGGTGATGTGGTAGACCCACGTTCGAGTACATTTTCGGTCAAATTTCATATTTTTACATCGGGTTTTTTGCAAAACGTTGTGTCTTACTGTGTCTTGGCCAACGTTACAGATATTTTCAGTGTTGCCACCATTTTGGACCCTTTTATACGTATTTAACATCAAAAAAGTCGTCAAAATAGGCAAAATTTTCATCAAATTGTCAAATTTTTTCTAAATTATTCAGGTTTTTGTGTTTCAATCATCGTTATATAACGCCCGGAGTCTTCCCCCGTCGATTGGTACCACTTTGGACCCTCTCCGATAGTGGGAAGTGATAAAATTTTGAAATTTCTACCCCATATAAAACCGAACCGAGGTGATGTGGTAGACCCACGTTCGAGTACATTTTCGGTCAAATTTCATATTTTTACATCGGGTTTTTTGCAAAACGTTGTGTCTTACTGTGTCTTGGCCAACGTTACAGATATTTTCAGTGTTGCCACCATTTTGGACCCTTTTATACGTATTTAACATCAAAAAAGTCGTCAAAATAGGCAAAATTTTCATCAAATTGTCAAATTTTTTCTAAATTATTCAGGTTTTTGTGTTTCAATCATCGTTATATAACGCCCGGAGTCTTCCCCCGTCGATTGGTACCACTTTGGACCCTCTCCGATAGTGGGAAGTGATAAAATTTTGAAATTTCTACCCCATATAAAACCGAACCGAGGTGATGTGGTAGACCCACGTTCGAGTACATTTTCGGTCAAATTTCATATTTTTACATCGGGTTTTTTGCAAAACGTTGTGTCTTACTGTGTCTTGGCCAACGTTACAGATATTTTCAGTGTTGCCACCATTTTGGACCCTTTTATACGTATTTAACATCAAAAAAGTCGTCAAAATAGGCAAAATTTTCATCAAATTGTCAAATTTTTTCTAAATTATTCAGGTTTTTGTGTTTCAATCATCGTTATATAACGCCCGGAGTCTTCCCCCGTCGATTGGTACCACTTTGGACCCTCTCCGATAGTGGGAAGTGATAAAATTTTGAAATTTCTACCCCATATAAAACCGAACCGAGGTGATGTGGTAGACCCACGTTCGAGTACATTTTCGGTCAAATTTCATATTTTTACATCGGGTTTTTTGCAAAACGTTGTGTCTTACTGTGTCTTGGCCAACGTTACAGATATTTTCAGTGTTGCCACCATTTTGGACCCTTTTATACGTATTTAACATCAAAAAAGTCGTCAAAATAGGCAAAATTTTCATCAAATTGTCAAATTTTTTCTAAATTATTCAGGTTTTTGTGTTTCAATCATCGTTATATAACGCCCGGAGTCTTCCCCCGTCGATTGGTACCACTTTGGACCCTCTCCGATAGTGGGAAGTGATAAAATTTTGAAATTTCTACCCCATATAAAACCGAACCGAGGTGATGTGGTAGACCCACGTTCGAGTACATTTTCGGTCAAATTTCATATTTTTACATCGGGTTTTTTGCAAAACGTTGTGTCTTACTGTGTCTTGGCCAACGTTACAGATATTTTCAGTGTTGCCACCATTTTGGACCCTTTTATACGTATTTAACATCAAAAAAGTCGTCAAAATAGGCAAAATTTTCATCAAATTGTCAAATTTTTTCTAAATTATTCAGGTTTTTGTGTTTCAATCATCGTTATATAACGCCCGGAGTCTTCCCCCGTCGATTGGTACCACTTTGGACCCTCTCCGATAGTGGGAAGTGATAAAATTTTGAAATTTCTACCCCATATAAAACCGAACCGAGGTGATGTGGTAGACCCACGTTCGAGTACATTTTCGGTCAAATTTCATATTTTTACATCGGGTTTTTTGCAAAACGTTGTGTCTTACTGTGTCTTGGCCAACGTTACAGATATTTTCAGTGTTGCCACCATTTTGGACCCTTTTATACGTATTTAACATCAAAAAAGTCGTCAAAATAGGCAAAATTTTCATCAAATTGTCAAATTTTTTCTAAATTATTCAGGTTTTTGTGTTTCAATCATCGTTATATAACGCCCGGAGTCTTCCCCCGTCGATTGGTACCACTTTGGACCCTCTCCGATAGTGGGAAGTGATAAAATTTTGAAATTTCTACCCCATATAAAACCGAACCGAGGTGATGTGGTAGACCCACGTTCGAGTACATTTTCGGTCAAATTTCATATTTTTACATCGGGTTTTTTGCAAAACGTTGTGTCTTACTGTGTCTTGGCCAACGTTACAGATATTTTCAGTGTTGCCACCATTTTGGACCCTTTTATACGTATTTAACATCAAAAAAGTCGTCAAAATAGGCAAAATTTTCATCAAATTGTCAAATTTTTTCTAAATTATTCAGGTTTTTGTGTTTCAATCATCGTTATATAACGCCCGGAGTCTTCCCCCGTCGATTGGTACCACTTTGGACCCTCTCCGATAGTGGGAAGTGATAAAATTTTGAAATTTCTACCCCATATAAAACCGAACCGAGGTGATGTGGTAGACCCACGTTCGAGTACATTTTCGGTCAAATTTCATATTTTTACATCGGGTTTTTTGCAAAACGTTGTGTCTTACTGTGTCTTGGCCAACGTTACAGATATTTTCAGTGTTGCCACCATTTTGGACCCTTTTATACGTATTTAACATCAAAAAAGTCGTCAAAATAGGCAAAATTTTCATCAAATTGTCAAATTTTTTCTAAATTATTCAGGTTTTTGTGTTTCAATCATCGTTATATAACGCCCGGAGTCTTCCCCCGTCGATTGGTACCACTTTGGACCCTCTCCGATAGTGGGAAGTGATAAAATTTTGAAATTTCTACCCCATATAAAACCGAACCGAGGTGATGTGGTAGACCCACGTTCGAGTACATTTTCGGTCAAATTTCATATTTTTACATCGGGTTTTTTGCAAAACGTTGTGTCTTACTGTGTCTTGGCCAACGTTACAGATATTTTCAGTGTTGCCACCATTTTGGACCCTTTTATACGTATTTAACATCAAAAAAGTCGTCAAAATAGGCAAAATTTTCATCAAATTGTCAAATTTTTTCTAAATTATTCAGGTTTTTGTGTTTCAATCATCGTTATATAACGCCCGGAGTCTTCCCCCGTCGATTGGTACCACTTTGGACCCTCTCCGATAGTGGGAAGTGATAAAATTTTGAAATTTCTACCCCATATAAAACCGAACCGAGGTGATGTGGTAGACCCACGTTCGAGTACATTTTCGGTCAAATTTCATATTTTTACATCGGGTTTTTTGCAAAACGTTGTGTCTTACTGTGTCTTGGCCAACGTTACAGATATTTTCAGTGTTGCCACCATTTTGGACCCTTTTATACGTATTTAACATCAAAAAAGTCGTCAAAATAGGCAAAATTTTCATCAAATTGTCAAATTTTTTCTAAATTATTCAGGTTTTTGTGTTTCAATCATCGTTATATAACGCCCGGAGTCTTCCCCCGTCGATTGGTACCACTTTGGACCCTCTCCGATAGTGGGAAGTGATAAAATTTTGAAATTTCTACCCCATATAAAACCGAACCGAGGTGATGTGGTAGACCCACGTTCGAGTACATTTTCGGTCAAATTTCATATTTTTACATCGGGTTTTTTGCAAAACGTTGTGTCTTACTGTGTCTTGGCCAACGTTACAGATATTTTCAGTGTTGCCACCATTTTGGACCCTTTTATACGTATTTAACATCAAAAAAGTCGTCAAAATAGGCAAAATTTTCATCAAATTGTCAAATTTTTTCTAAATTATTCAGGTTTTTGTGTTTCAATCATCGTTATATAACGCCCGGAGTCTTCCCCCGTCGATTGGTACCACTTTGGACCCTCTCCGATAGTGGGAAGTGATAAAATTTTGAAATTTCTACCCCATATAAAACCGAACCGAGGTGATGTGGTAGACCCACGTTCGAGTACATTTTCGGTCAAATTTCATATTTTTACATCGGGTTTTTTGCAAAACGTTGTGTCTTACTGTGTCTTGGCCAACGTTACAGATATTTTCAGTGTTGCCACCATTTTGGACCCTTTTATACGTATTTAACATCAAAAAAGTCGTCAAAATAGGCAAAATTTTCATCAAATTGTCAAATTTTTTCTAAATTATTCAGGTTTTTGTGTTTCAATCATCGTTATATAACGCCCGGAGTCTTCCCCCGTCGATTGGTACCACTTTGGACCCTCTCCGATAGTGGGAAGTGATAAAATTTTGAAATTTCTACCCCATATAAAACCGAACCGAGGTGATGTGGTAGACCCACGTTCGAGTACATTTTCGGTCAAATTTCATATTTTTACATCGGGTTTTTTGCAAAACGTTGTGTCTTACTGTGTCTTGGCCAACGTTACAGATATTTTCAGTGTTGCCACCATTTTGGACCCTTTTATACGTATTTAACATCAAAAAAGTCGTCAAAATAGGCAAAATTTTCATCAAATTGTCAAATTTTTTCTAAATTATTCAGGTTTTTGTGTTTCAATCATCGTTATATAACGCCCGGAGTCTTCCCCCGTCGATTGGTACCACTTTGGACCCTCTCCGATAGTGGGAAGTGATAAAATTTTGAAATTTCTACCCCATATAAAACCGAACCGAGGTGATGTGGTAGACCCACGTTCGAGTACATTTTCGGTCAAATTTCATATTTTTACATCGGGTTTTTTGCAAAACGTTGTGTCTTACTGTGTCTTGCCAACGTTACAGATATTTTCAGTGTTGCCACCATTTTGGACCCTTTTATACGTATTTAACATCAAAAAAGTCGTCAAAATAGGCAAAATTTTCATCAAATTGTCAAATTTTTTCTAAATTATTCAGGTTTTTGTGTTTCAATCATCGTTATATAACGCCCGGAGTCTTCCCCCGTCGATTGGTACCACTTTGGACCCTCTCCGATAGTGGGAAGTGATAAAATTTTGAAATTTCTACCCCATATAAAACCGAACCGAGGTGATGTGGTAGACCCACGTTCGAGTACATTTTCGGTCAAATTTCATATTTTTACATCGGGTTTTTTGCAAAACGTTGTGTCTTACTGTGTCTTGGCCAACGTTACAGATATTTTCAGTGTTGCCACCATTTTGGACCCTTTTATACGTATTTAACATCAAAAAAGTCGTCAAAATAGGCAAAATTTTCATCAAATTGTCAAATTTTTTCTAAATTATTCAGGTTTTTGTGTTTCAATCATCGTTATATAACGCCCGGAGTCTTCCCCCGTCGATTGGTACCACTTTGGACCCTCTCCGATAGTGGGAAGTGATAAAATTTTGAAATTTCTACCCCATATAAAACCGAACCGAGGTGATGTGGTAGACCCACGTTCGAGTACATTTTCGGTCAAATTTCATATTTTTACATCGGGTTTTTTGCAAAACGTTGTGTCTTACTGTGTCTTGGCCAACGTTACAGATATTTTCAGTGTTGCCACCATTTTGGACCCTTTTATACGTATTTAACATCAAAAAAGTCGTCAAAATAGGCAAAATTTTCATCAAATTGTCAAATTTTTTCTAAATTATTCAGGTTTTTGTGTTTCAATCATCGTTATATAACGCCCGGAGTCTTCCCCCGTCGATTGGTACCACTTTGGACCCTCTCCGATAGTGGGAAGTGATAAAATTTTGAAATTTCTACCCCATATAAAACCGAACCGAGGTGATGTGGTAGACCCACGTTCGAGTACATTTTCGGTCAAATTTCATATTTTTACATCGGGTTTTTTGCAAAACGTTGTGTCTTACTGTGTCTTGGCCAACGTTACAGATATTTTCAGTGTTGCCACCATTTTGGACCCTTTTATACGTATTTAACATCAAAAAAGTCGTCAAAATAGGCAAAATTTTCATCAAATTGTCAAATTTTTTCTAAATTATTCAGGTTTTTGTGTTTCAATCATCGTTATATAACGCCCGGAGTCTTCCCCCGTCGATTGGTACCACTTTGGACCCTCTCCGATAGTGGGAAGTGATAAAATTTTGAAATTTCTACCCCATATAAAACCGAACCGAGGTGATGTGGTAGACCCACGTTCGAGTACATTTTCGGTCAAATTTCATATTTTTACATCGGGTTTTTTGCAAAACGTTGTGTCTTACTGTGTCTTGGCCAACGTTACAGATATTTTCAGTGTTGCCACCATTTTGGACCCTTTTATACGTATTTAACATCAAAAAAGTCGTCAAAATAGGCAAAATTTTCATCAAATTGTCAAATTTTTTCTAAATTATTCAGGTTTTTGTGTTTCAATCATCGTTATATAACGCCCGGAGTCTTCCCCCGTCGATTGGTACCACTTTGGACCCTCTCCGATAGTGGGAAGTGATAAAATTTTGAAATTTCTACCCCATATAAAACCGAACCGAGGTGATGTGGTAGACCCACGTTCGAGTACATTTTCGGTCAAATTTCATATTTTTACATCGGGTTTTTTGCAAAACGTTGTGTCTTACTGTGTCTTGGCCAACGTTACAGATATTTTCAGTGTTGCCACCATTTTGGACCCTTTTATACGTATTTAACATCAAAAAAGTCGTCAAAATAGGCAAAATTTTCATCAAATTGTCAAATTTTTTCTAAATTATTCAGGTTTTTGTGTTTCAATCATCGTTATATAACGCCCGGAGTCTTCCCCCGTCGATTGGTACCACTTTGGACCCTCTCCGATAGTGGGAAGTGATAAAATTTTGAAATTTCTACCCCATATAAAACCGAACCGAGGTGATGTGGTAGACCCACGTTCGAGTACATTTTCGGTCAAATTTCATATTATTTACATCGGGTTTTTTGCAAAACGTTGTGTCTTACTGTGTCTTGGCCAACGTTACAGATATAGATATTTTCAGTGTTGCCACCATTTTGGACCCTTTTATACGTATTTAACATCAAAAAAGTCGTCAAAATAGGCAAAATTTTCATCAAATTGTCAAATTTTTTCTAAATTATTCAGGTTTTTGTGTTTCAATCATCGTTATATAACGCCGGAGTCTTCCCCCGTCGATTGGTACCACTTTGGACCCTCTCCGATAGTGGGAAGTGATAAAATTTTGAAATTTCTACCCCATATAAAACCGAACCGAGGTGATGTGGTAGACCCACGTTCGAGTACATTTTCGGTCAAATTTCATATTTTTACATCGGGTTTTTTGCAAAACGTTGTGTCTTACTGTGTCTTGGCCAACGTTACAGATATTTTCAGTGTTGCCACCATTTTGGACCCTTTTATACGTATTTAACATCAAAAAAGTCGTCAAAATAGGCAAAATTTTCATCAAATTGTCAAATTTTTTCTAAATTATTCAGGTTTTTGTGTTTCAATCATCGTTATATAACGCCCGGAGTCTTCCCCCGTCGATTGGTACCACTTTGGACCCTCTCCGATAGTGGGAAGTGATAAAATTTTGAAATTTCTACCCCATATAAAACCGAACCGAGGTGATGTGGTAGACCCACGTTCGAGTACATTTTCGGTCAAATTTCATATTTTTACATCGGGTTTTTTGCAAAACGTTGTGTCTTACTGTGTCTTGGCCAACGTTACAGATATTTTCAGTGTTGCCACCATTTTGGACCCTTTTATACGTATTTAACATCAAAAAAGTCGTCAAAATAGGCAAAATTTTCATCAAATTGTCAAATTTTTTCTAAATTATTCAGGTTTTTGTGTTTCAATCATCGTTATATAACGCCCGGAGTCTTCCCCCGTCGATTGGTACCACTTTGGACCCTCTCCGATAGTGGGAAGTGATAAAATTTTGAAATTTCTACCCCATATAAAACCGAACCGAGGTGATGTGGTAGACCCACGTTCGAGTACATTTTCGGTCAAATTTCATATTTTTACATCGGGTTTTTTGCAAAACGTTGTGTCTTACTGTGTCTTGGCCAACGTTACAGATATTTTCAGTGTTGCCACCATTTTGGACCCTTTTATACGTATTTAACATCAAAAAAGTCGTCAAAATAGGCAAAATTTTCATCAATTGTCAAATTTTTTCTAAATTATTCAGGTTTTTGTGTTTCAATCATCGTTATATAACGCCCGGAGTCTTCCCCCGTCGATTGGTACCACTTTGGACCCTCTCCGATAGTGGGAAGTGATAAAATTTTGAAATTTCTACCCCATATAAAACCGAACCGAGGTGATGTGGTAGACCCACGTTCGAGTACATTTTCGGTCAAATTTCATATTTTTACATCGGGTTTTTTGCAAAACGTTGTGTCTTACTGTGTCTTGGCCAACGTTACAGATATTTTCAGTGTTGCCACCATTTTGGACCCTTTTATACGTATTTAACATCAAAAAAGTCGTCAAAATAGGCAAAATTTTCATCAAATTGTCAAATTTTTTCTAAATTATTCAGGTTTTTGTGTTTCAATCATCGTTATATAACGCCCGGAGTCTTCCCCCGTCGATTGGTACCACTTTGGACCCTCTCCGATAGTGGGAAGTGATAAAATTTTGAATTTCTACCCCATATAAAACCGAACCGAGGTGATGTGGTAGACCCACGTTCGAGTACATTTTCGGTCAAATTTCATATTTTTACATCGGGTTTTTTGCAAAACGTTGTGTCTTACTGTGTCTTGGCCAACGTTACAGATATTTTCAGTGTTGCCACCATTTTGGACCCTTTTATACGTATTTAACATCAAAAAAGTCGTCAAAATAGGCAAAATTTTCATCAAATTGTCAAATTTTTTCTAAATTATTCAGGTTTTTGTGTTTCAATCATCGTTATATAACGCCCGGAGTCTTCCCCCGTCGATTGGTACCACTTTGGACCCTCTCCGATAGTGGGAAGTGATAAAATTTTGAAATTTCTACCCCATATAAAACCGAACCGAGGTGATGTGGTAGACCCACGTTCGAGTACATTTTCGGTCAAATTTCATATTTTTACATCGGGTTTTTTGCAAAACGTTGTGTCTTACTGTGTCTTGGCCAACGTTACAGATATTTTCAGTGTTGCCACCATTTTGGACCCTTTTATACGTATTTAACATCAAAAAAGTCGTCAAAATAGGCAAAATTTTCATCAAATTGTCAAATTTTTTCTAAATTATTCAGGTTTTTGTGTTTCAATCATCGTTATATAACGCCCGGAGTCTTCCCCCGTCGATTGGTACCACTTTGGACCCTCTCCGATAGTGGGAAGTGATAAAATTTTGAATTTTCTACCCCATATAAAACCGAACCGAGGTGATGTGGTAGACCCACGTTCGAGTACATTTTCGGTCAAATTTCATATTTTTACATCGGGTTTTTTGCAAAACGTTGTGTCTTACTGTGTCTTGGCCAACGTTACAGATATTTTCAGTGTTGCCACCATTTTGGACCCTTTTATACGTATTTAACATCAAAAAAGTCGTCAAAATAGGCAAAATTTTCATCAAATTGTCAAATTTTTTCTAAATTATTCAGGTTTTTGTGTTTCAATCATCGTTATATAACGCCCGGAGTCTTCCCCCGTCGATTGGTACCACTTTGGACCCTCTCCGATAGTGGGAAGTGATAAAATTTTGAATTTTCTACCCCATATAAAACCGAACCGAGGTGATGTGGTAGACCCACGTTCGAGTACATTTTCGGTCAAATTTCATATTTTTACATCGGGTTTTTTGCAAAACGTTGTGTCTTACTGTGTCTTGGCCAACGTTACAGATATTTTCAGTGTTGCCACCATTTTGGACCCTTTTATACGTATTTAACATCAAAAAAGTCGTCAAAATAGGCAAAATTTTCATCAAATTGTCAAATTTTTTCTAAATTATTCAGGTTTTTGTGTTTCAATCATCGTTATATAACGCCCGGAGTCTTCCCCCGTCGATTGGTACCACTTTGGACCCTCTCCGATAGTGGGAAGTGATAAAATTTTGAATTTTCTACCCCATATAAAACCGAACCGAGGTGATGTGGTAGACCCACGTTCGAGTACATTTTCGGTCAAATTTCATATTTTTACATCGGGTTTTTTGCAAAACGTTGTGTCTTACTGTGTCTTGGCCAACGTTACAGATATTTTCAGTGTTGCCACCATTTTGGACCCTTTTATACGTATTTAACATCAAAAAAGTCGTCAAAATAGGCAAAATTTTCATCAAATTGTCAAATTTTTTCTAAATTATTCAGGTTTTTGTGTTTCAATCATCGTTATATAACGCCCGGAGTCTTCCCCCGTCGATTGGTACCACTTTGGACCCTCTCCGATAGTGGGAAGTGATAAAATTTTGAAATTTCTACCCCATATAAAACCGAACCGAGGTGATGTGGTAGACCCACGTTCGAGTACATTTTCGGTCAAATTTCATATTTTTACATCGGGTTTTTTGCAAAACGTTGTGTCTTACTGTGTCTTGGCCAACGTTACAGATATTTTCAGTGTTGCCACCATTTTGGACCCTTTTATACGTATTTAACATCAAAAAAGTCGTCAAAATAGGCAAAATTTTCATCAAATTGTCAAATTTTTTCTAAATTATTCAGGTTTTTGTGTTTCAATCATCGTTATATAACGCCCGGAGTCTTCCCCCGTCGATTGGTACCACTTTGGACCCTCTCCGATAGTGGGAAGTGATAAAATTTTGAAATTTCTACCCCATATAAAACCGAACCGAGGTGATGTGGTAGACCCACGTTCGAGTACATTTTCGGTCAAATTTCATATTTTTACATCGGGTTTTTTGCAAAACGTTGTGTCTTACTGTGTCTTGGCCAACGTTACAGATATTTTCAGTGTTGCCACCATTTTGGACCCTTTTATACGTATTTAACATCAAAAAAGTCGTCAAAATAGGCAAAATTTTCATCAAATTGTCAAATTTTTTCTAAATTATTCAGGTTTTTGTGTTTCAATCATCGTTATATAACGCCCGGAGTCTTCCCCCGTCGATTGGTACCACTTTGGACCCTCTCCGATAGTGGGAAGTGATAAAATTTTGAAATTTCTACCCCATATAAAACCGAACCGAGGTGATGTGGTAGACCCACGTTCGAGTACATTTTCGGTCAAATTTCATATTTTTACATCGGGTTTTTTGCAAAACGTTGTGTCTTACTGTGTCTTGGCCAACGTTACAGATATTTTCAGTGTTGCCACCATTTTGGACCCTTTTATACGTATTTAACATCAAAAAAGTCGTCAAAATAGGCAAAATTTTCATCAAATTGTCAAATTTTTTCTAAATTATTCAGGTTTTTGTGTTTCAATCATCGTTATATAACGCCCGGAGTCTTCCCCCGTCGATTGGTACCACTTTGGACCCTCTCCGATAGTGGGAAGTGATAAAATTTTGAAATTTCTACCCCATATAAAACCGAACCGAGGTGATGTGGTAGACCCACGTTCGAGTACATTTTCGGTCAAATTTCATATTTTTACATCGGGTTTTTTGCAAAACGTTGTGTCTTACTGTGTCTTGGCCAACGTTACAGATATTTTCAGTGTTGCCACCATTTTGGACCCTTTTATACGTATTTAACATCAAAAAAGTCGTCAAAATAGGCAAAATTTTCATCAAATTGTCAAATTTTTTCTAAATTATTCAGGTTTTTGTGTTTCAATCATCGTTATATAACGCCCGGAGTCTTCCCCCGTCGATTGGTACCACTTTGGACCCTCTCCGATAGTGGGAAGTGATAAAATTTTGAATTTTCTACCCCATATAAAACCGAACCGAGGTGATGTGGTAGACCCACGTTCGAGTACATTTTCGGTCAAATTTCATATTTTTACATCGGGTTTTTTGCAAAACGTTGTGTCTTACTGTGTCTTGGCCAACGTTACAGATATTTTCAGTGTTGCCACCATTTTGGACCCTTTTATACGTATTTAACATCAAAAAAGTCGTCAAAATAGGCAAAATTTTCATCAAATTGTCAAATTTTTTCTAAATTATTCAGGTTTTTGTGTTTCAATCATCGTTATATAACGCCCGGAGTCTTCCCCCGTCGATTGGTACCACTTTGGACCCTCTCCGATAGTGGGAAGTGATAAAATTTTGAATTTTCTACCCCATATAAAACCGAACCGAGGTGATGTGGTAGACCCACGTTCGAGTACATTTTCGGTCAAATTTCATATTTTTACATCGGGTTTTTTGCAAAACGTTGTGTCTTACTGTGTCTTGGCCAACGTTACAGATATTTTCAGTGTTGCCACCATTTTGGACCCTTTTATACGTATTTAACATCAAAAAAGTCGTCAAAATAGGCAAAATTTTCATCAAATTGTCAAATTTTTTCTAAATTATTCAGGTTTTTGTGTTTCAATCATCGTTATATAACGCCCGGAGTCTTCCCCGTCGATTGGTACCACTTTGGACCCTCTCCGATAGTGGGAAGTGATAAAATTTTGAATTTTCTACCCCATATAAAACCGAACCGAGGTGATGTGGTAGACCCACGTTCGAGTACATTTTCGGTCAAATTTCATATTTTTACATCGGGTTTTTTGCAAAACGTTGTGTCTTACTGTGTCTTGGCCAACGTTACAGATATTTTCAGTGTTGCCACCATTTTGGACCCTTTTATACGTATTTAACATCAAAAAAGTCGTCAAAATAGGCAAAATTTTCATCAAATTGTCAAATTTTTTCTAAATTATTCAGGTTTTTGTGTTTCAATCATCGTTATATAACGCCCGGAGTCTTCCCCCGTCGATTGGTACCACTTTGGACCCTCTCCGATAGTGGGAAGTGATAAAATTTTGAAATTTCTACCCCATATAAAACCGAACCGAGGTGATGTGGTAGACCCACGTTCGAGTACATTTTCGGTCAAATTTCATATTTTTACATCGGGTTTTTTGCAAAACGTTGTGTCTTACTGTGTCTTGGCCAACGTTACAGATATTTTCAGTGTTGCCACCATTTTGGACCCTTTTATACGTATTTAACATCAAAAAAGTCGTCAAAATAGGCAAAATTTTCATCAAATTGTCAAATTTTTTCTAAATTATTCAGGTTTTTGTGTTTCAATCATCGTTATATAACGCCCGGAGTCTTCCCCCGTCGATTGGTACCACTTTGGACCCTCTCCGATAGTGGGAAGTGATAAAATTTTGAATTTTCTACCCCATATAAAACCGAACCGAGGTGATGTGGTAGACCCACGTTCGAGTACATTTTCGGTCAAATTTCATATTTTTACATCGGGTTTTTTGCAAAACGTTGTGTCTTACTGTGTCTTGGCCAACGTTACAGATATTTTCAGTGTTGCCACCATTTTGGACCCTTTTATACGTATTTAACATCAAAAAAGTCGTCAAAATAGGCAAAATTTTCATCAAATTGTCAAATTTTTTCTAAATTATTCAGGTTTTTGTGTTTCAATCATCGTTATATAACGCCCGGAGTCTTCCCCCGTCGATTGGTACCACTTTGGACCCTCTCCGATAGTGGGAAGTGATAAAATTTTGAATTTTCTACCCCATATAAAACCGAACCGAGGTGATGTGGTAGACCCACGTTCGAGTACATTTTCGGTCAAATTTCATATTTTTACATCGGGTTTTTTGCAAAACGTTGTGTCTTACTGTGTCTTGGCCAACGTTACAGATATTTTCAGTGTTGCCACCATTTTGGACCCTTTTATACGTATTTAACATCAAAAAAGTCGTCAAAATAGGCAAAATTTTCATCAAATTGTCAAATTTTTTCTAAATTATTCAGGTTTTTGTGTTTCAATCATCGTTATATAACGCCCGGAGTCTTCCCCCGTCGATTGGTACCACTTTGGACCCTCTCCGATAGTGGGAAGTGATAAAATTTTGAATTTTCTACCCCATATAAAACCGAACCGAGGTGATGTGGTAGACCCACGTTCGAGTACATTTTCGGTCAAATTTCATATTTTTACATCGGGTTTTTTGCAAAACGTTGTGTCTTACTGTGTCTTGGCCAACGTTACAGATATTTTCAGTGTTGCCACCATTTTGGACCCTTTTATACGTATTTAACATCAAAAAAGTCGTCAAAATAGGCAAAATTTTCATCAAATTGTCAAATTTTTTCTAAATTATTCAGGTTTTTGTGTTTCAATCATCGTTATATAACGCCCGGAGTCTTCCCCCGTCGATTGGTACCACTTTGGACCCTCTCCGATAGTGGGAAGTGATAAAATTTTGAATTTTCTACCCCATATAAAACCGAACCGAGGTGATGTGGTAGACCCACGTTCGAGTACATTTTCGGTCAAATTTCATATTTTTACATCGGGTTTTTTGCAAAACGTTGTGTCTTACTGTGTCTTGGCCAACGTTACAGATATTTTCAGTGTTGCCACCATTTTGGACCCTTTTATACGTATTTAACATCAAAAAAGTCGTCAAAATAGGCAAAATTTTCATCAAATTGTCAAATTTTTTCTAAATTATTCAGGTTTTTGTGTTTCAATCATCGTTATATAACGCCCGGAGTCTTCCCCCGTCGATTGGTACCACTTTGGACCCTCTCCGATAGTGGGAAGTGATAAAATTTTGAATTTTCTACCCCATATAAAACCGAACCGAGGTGATGTGGTAGACCCACGTTCGAGTACATTTTCGGTCAAATTTCATATTTTTACATCGGGTTTTTTGCAAAACGTTGTGTCTTACTGTGTCTTGGCCAACGTTACAGATATTTTCAGTGTTGCCACCATTTTGGACCCTTTTATACGTATTTAACATCAAAAAAGTCGTCAAAATAGGCAAAATTTTCATCAAATTGTCAAATTTTTTCTAAATTATTCAGGTTTTTGTGTTTCAATCATCGTTATATAACGCCCGGAGTCTTCCCCCGTCGATTGGTACCACTTTGGACCCTCTCCGATAGTGGGAAGTGATAAAATTTTGAAATTTTCTACCCCATATAAAACCGAACCGAGGTGATGTGGTAGACCCACGTTCGAGTACATTTTCGGTCAAATTTCATATTTTTACATCGGGTTTTTTGCAAAACGTTGTGTCTTACTGTGTCTTGGCCAACGTTACAGATATTTTCAGTGTTGCCACCATTTTGGACCCTTTTATACGTATTTAACATCAAAAAAGTCGTCAAAATAGGCAAAATTTTCATCAAATTGTCAAATTTTTTCTAAATTATTCAGGTTTTTGTGTTTCAATCATCGTTATATAACGCCCGGAGTCTTCCCCCGTCGATTGGTACCACTTTGGACCCTCTCCGATAGTGGGAAGTGATAAAATTTTGAAATTTCTACCCCATATAAAACCGAACCGAGGTGATGTGGTAGACCCACGTTCGAGTACATTTTCGGTCAAATTTCATATTTTTACATCGGGTTTTTTGCAAAACGTTGTGTCTTACTGTGTCTTGGCCAACGTTACAGATATTTTCAGTGTTGCCACCATTTTGGACCCTTTTATACGTATTTAACATCAAAAAAGTCGTCAAAATAGGCAAAATTTTCATCAAATTGTCAAATTTTTTCTAAATTATTCAGGTTTTTGTGTTTCAATCATCGTTATATAACGCCCGGAGTCTTCCCCCGTCGATTGGTACCACTTTGGACCCTCTCCGATAGTGGGAAGTGATAAAATTTTGAATTTCTACCCCATATAAAACCGAACCGAGGTGATGTGGTAGACCCACGTTCGAGTACATTTTCGGTCAAATTTCATATTTTTACATCGGGTTTTTTGCAAAACGTTGTGTCTTACTGTGTCTTGGCCAACGTTACAGATATTTTCAGTGTTGCCACCATTTTGGACCCTTTTATACGTATTTAACATCAAAAAAGTCGTCAAAATAGGCAAAATTTTCATCAAATTGTCAAATTTTTTCTAAATTATTCAGGTTTTTGTGTTTCAATCATCGTTATATAACGCCCGGAGTCTTCCCCCGTCGATTGGTACCACTTTGGACCCTCTCCGATAGTGGGAAGTGATAAAATTTTGAAATTTCTACCCCATATAAAACCGAACCGAGGTGATGTGGTAGACCCACGTTCGAGTACATTTTCGGTCAAATTTCATATTTTTACATCGGGTTTTTTGCAAAACGTTGTGTCTTACTGTGTCTTGGCCAACGTTACAGATATTTTCAGTGTTGCCACCATTTTGGACCCTTTTATACGTATTTAACATCAAAAAAGTCGTCAAAATAGGCAAAATTTTCATCAAATTGTCAAATTTTTTCTAAATTATTCAGGTTTTTGTGTTTCAATCATCGTTATATAACGCCCGGAGTCTTCCCCCGTCGATTGGTACCACTTTGGACCCTCTCCGATAGTGGGAAGTGATAAAATTTTGAAATTTCTACCCCATATAAAACCGAACCGAGGTGATGTGGTAGACCCACGTTCGAGTACATTTTCGGTCAAATTTCATATTTTTACATCGGGTTTTTTGCAAAACGTTGTGTCTTACTGTGTCTTGGCCAACGTTACAGATATTTTCAGTGTTGCCACCATTTTGGACCCTTTTATACGTATTTAACATCAAAAAAGTCGTCAAAATAGGCAAAATTTTCATCAAATTGTCAAATTTTTTCTAAATTATTCAGGTTTTTGTGTTTCAATCATCGTTATATAACGCCCGGAGTCTTCCCCCGTCGATTGGTACCACTTTGGACCCTCTCCGATAGTGGGAAGTGATAAAATTTTGAATTTTCTACCCCATATAAAACCGAACCGAGGTGATGTGGTAGACCCACGTTCGAGTACATTTTCGGTCAAATTTCATATTTTTACATCGGGTTTTTTGCAAAACGTTGTGTCTTACTGTGTCTTGGCCAACGTTACAGATATTTTCAGTGTTGCCACCATTTTGGACCCTTTTATACGTATTTAACATCAAAAAAGTCGTCAAAATAGGCAAAATTTTCATCAAATTGTCAAATTTTTTCTAAATTATTCAGGTTTTTGTGTTTCAATCATCGTTATATAACGCCCGGAGTCTTCCCCCGTCGATTGGTACCACTTTGGACCCTCTCCGATAGTGGGAAGTGATAAAATTTTGAAATTACCCCATATAAAACCGAACCGAGGTGATGTGGTAGACCCACGTTCGAGTACATTTTCGGTCAAATTTCATATTTTTACATCGGGTTTTTTGCAAAACGTTGTGTCTTACTGTGTCTTGGCCAACGTTACAGATATTTTCAGTGTTGCCACCATTTTGGACCCTTTTATACGTATTTAACATCAAAAAAGTCGTCAAAATAGGCAAAATTTTCATCAAATTGTCAAATTTTTTCTAAATTATTCAGGTTTTTGTGTTTCAATCATCGTTATATAACGCCCGGAGTCTTCCCCCGTCGATTGGTACCACTTTGGACCCTCTCCGATAGTGGGAAGTGATAAAATTTCTGATGCTTGATTTCTACCCCATATAAAACCGAACCGAGGTGATGTGGTAGACCCACGTTCGAGTACATTTTCGGTCAAATTTCATATTTTTACATCGGGTTTTTTGCAAAACGTTGTGTCTTACTGTGTCTTGGCCAACGTTACAGATATTTTCAGTGTTGCCACCATTTTGGACCCTTTTATACGTATTTAACATCAAAAAAGTCGTCAAAATAGGCAAAATTTTCATCAAATTGTCAAATTTTTTCTAAATTATTCAGGTTTTTGTGTTTCAATCATCGTTATATAACGCCCGGAGTCTTCCCCCGTCGATTGGTACCACTTTGGACCCTCTCCGATAGTGGGAAGTGATAAAATTTTGAAATTTCTACCCCATATAAAACCGAACCGAGGTGATGTGGTAGACCCACGTTCGAGTACATTTTCGGTCAAATTTCATATTTTTACATCGGGTTTTTTGCAAAACGTTGTGTCTTACTGTGTCTTGGCCAACGTTACAGATATTTTCAGTGTTGCCACCATTTTGGACCCTTTTATACGTATTTAACATCAAAAAAGTCGTCAAAATAGGCAAAATTTTCATCAAATTGTCAAATTTTTTCTAAATTATTCAGGTTTTTGTGTTTCAATCATCGTTATATAACGCCCGGAGTCTTCCCCCGTCGATTGGTACCACTTTGGACCCTCTCCGATAGTGGGAAGTGATAAAATTTTGAAATTTCTACCCCATATAAAACCGAACCGAGGTGATGTGGTAGACCCACGTTCGAGTACATTTTCGGTCAAATTTCATATTTTTACATCGGGTTTTTTGCAAAACGTTGTGTCTTACTGTGTCTTGGCCAACGTTACAGATATTTTCAGTGTTGCCACCATTTTGGACCCTTTTATACGTATTTAACATCAAAAAAGTCGTCAAAATAGGCAAAATTTTCATCAAATTGTCAAATTTTTTCTAAATTATTCAGGTTTTTGTGTTTCAATCATCGTTATATAACGCCCGGAGTCTTCCCCCGTCGATTGGTACCACTTTGGACCCTCTCCGATAGTGGGAAGTGATAAAATTTTGAAATTTCTACCCCATATAAAACCGAACCGAGGTGATGTGGTAGACCCACGTTCGAGTACATTTTCGGTCAAATTTCATATTTTTACATCGGGTTTTTTGCAAAACGTTGTGTCTTACTGTGTCTTGGCCAACGTTACAGATATTTTCAGTGTTGCCACCATTTTGGACCCTTTTATACGTATTTAACATCAAAAAAGTCGTCAAAATAGGCAAAATTTTCATCAAATTGTCAAATTTTTTCTAAATTATTCAGGTTTTTGTGTTTCAATCATCGTTATATAACGCCCGGAGTCTTCCCCCGTCGATTGGTACCACTTTGGACCCTCTCCGATAGTGGGAAGTGATAAAATTTTGAAATTTCTACCCCATATAAAACCGAACCGAGGTGATGTGGTAGACCCACGTTCGAGTACATTTTCGGTCAAATTTCATATTTTTACATCGGGTTTTTTTGCAAAACGTTGTGTCTTACTGTGTCTTGGCCAACGTTACAGATATTTTCAGTGTTGCCACCATTTTGGACCCTTTTATACGTATTTAACATCAAAAAAGTCGTCAAAATAGGCAAAATTTTCATCAAATTGTCAAATTTTTTCTAAATTATTCAGGTTTTTGTGTTTCAATCATCGTTATATAACGCCCGGAGTCTTCCCCCGTCGATTGGTACCACTTTGGACCCTCTCCGATAGTGGGAAGTGATAAAATTTTGAAATTTCTACCCCATATAAAACCGAACCGAGGTGATGTGGTAGACCCACGTTCGAGTACATTTTCGGTCAAATTTCATATTTTTACATCGGGTTTTTTGCAAAACGTTGTGTCTTACTGTGTCTTGGCCAACGTTACAGATATTTTCAGTGTTGCCACCATTTTGGACCCTTTTATACGTATTTAACATCAAAAAAGTCGTCAAAATAGGCAAAATTTTCATCAAATTGTCAAATTTTTTCTAAATTATTCAGGTTTTTGTGTTTCAATCATCGTTATATAACGCCCGGAGTCTTCCCCCGTCGATTGGTACCACTTTGGACCCTCTCCGATAGTGGGAAGTGATAAAATTTTGAAATTTCTACCCCATATAAAACCGAACCGAGGTGATGTGGTAGACCCACGTTCGAGTACATTTTCGGTCAAATTTCATATTTTTACATCGGGTTTTTTGCAAAACGTTGTGTCTTACTGTGTCTTGGCCAACGTTACAGATATTTTCAGTGTTGCCACCATTTTGGACCCTTTTATACGTATTTAACATCAAAAAAGTCGTCAAAATAGGCAAAATTTTCATCAAATTGTCAAATTTTTTCTAAATTATTCAGGTTTTTGTGTTTCAATCATCGTTATATAACGCCCGGAGTCTTCCCCCGTCGATTGGTACCACTTTGGACCCTCTCCGATAGTGGGAAGTGATAAAATTTTGAAATTTCTACCCCATATAAAACCGAACCGAGGTGATGTGGTAGACCCACGTTCGAGTACATTTTCGGTCAAATTTCATATTTTTACATCGGGTTTTTTGCAAAACGTTGTGTCTTACTGTGTCTTGGCCAACGTTACAGATATTTTCAGTGTTGCCACCATTTTGGACCCTTTTATACGTATTTAACATCAAAAAAGTCGTCAAAATAGGCAAAATTTTCATCAAATTGTCAAATTTTTTCTAAATTATTCAGGTTTTTGTGTTTCAATCATCGTTATATAACGCCCGGAGTCTTCCCCCGTCGATTGGTACCACTTTGGACCCTCTCCGATAGTGGAAGTGATAAAATTTTGAAATTTCTACCCCATATAAAACCGAACCGAGGTGATGTGGTAGACCCACGTTCGAGTACATTTTCGGTCAAATTTCATATTTTTACATCGGGTTTTTTGCAAAACGTTGTGTCTTACTGTGTCTTGGCCAACGTTACAGATATTTTCAGTGTTGCCACCATTTTGGACCCTTTTATACGTATTTAACATCAAAAAAGTCGTCAAAATAGGCAAAATTTTCATCAAATTGTCAAATTTTTTCTAAATTATTCAGGTTTTTGTGTTTCAATCATCGTTATATAACGCCCGGAGTCTTCCCCCGTCGATTGGTACCACTTTGGACCCTCTCCGATAGTGGGAAGTGATAAAATTTTGAAATTTCTACCCCATATAAAACCGAACCGAGGTGATGTGGTAGACCCACGTTCGAGTACATTTTCGGTCAAATTTCATATTTTTACATCGGGTTTTTTGCAAAACGTTGTGTCTTACTGTGTCTTGGCCAACGTTACAGATATTTTCAGTGTTGCCACCATTTTGGACCCTTTTATACGTATTTAACATCAAAAAAGTCGTCAAAATAGGCAAAATTTTCATCAAATTGTCAAATTTTTTCTAAATTATTCAGGTTTTTGTGTTTCAATCATCGTTATATAACGCCCGGAGTCTTCCCCCGTCGATTGGTACCACTTTGGACCCTCTCCGATAGTGGGAAGTGATAAAATTTTGAAATTTCTACCCCATATAAAACCGAACCGAGGTGATGTGGTAGACCCACGTTCGAGTACATTTTCGGTCAAATTTCATATTTTTACATCGGGTTTTTTGCAAAACGTTGTGTCTTACTGTGTCTTGGCCAACGTTACAGATATTTTCAGTGTTGCCACCATTTTGGACCCTTTTATACGTATTTAACATCAAAAAAGTCGTCAAAATAGGCAAAATTTTCATCAAATTGTCAAATTTTTTCTAAATTATTCAGGTTTTTGTGTTTCAATCATCGTTATATAACGCCCGGAGTCTTCCCCCGTCGATTGGTACCACTTTGGACCCTCTCCGATAGTGGGAAGTGATAAAATTTTGAAATTTCTACCCCATATAAAACCGAACCGAGGTGATGTGGTAGACCCACGTTCGAGTACATTTTCGGTCAAATTTCATATTTTTACATCGGGTTTTTTGCAAAACGTTGTGTCTTACTGTGTCTTGGCCAACGTTACAGATATTTTCAGTGTTGCCACCATTTTGGACCCTTTTATACGTATTTAACATCAAAAAAGTCGTCAAAATAGGCAAAATTTTCATCAAATTGTCAAATTTTTTCTAAATTATTCAGGTTTTTGTGTTTCAATCATCGTTATATAACGCCCGGAGTCTTCCCCCGTCGATTGGTACCACTTTGGACCCTCTCCGATAGTGGGAAGTGATAAAATTTTGAAATTTCTACCCCATATAAAACCGAACCGAGGTGATGTGGTAGACCCACGTTCGAGTACATTTTCGGTCAAATTTCATATTTTTACATCGGGTTTTTTGCAAAACGTTGTGTCTTACTGTGTCTTGGCCAACGTTACAGATATTTTCAGTGTTGCCACCATTTTGGACCCTTTTATACGTATTTAACATCAAAAAAGTCGTCAAAATAGGCAAAATTTTCATCAAATTGTCAAATTTTTTCTAAATTATTCAGGTTTTTGTGTTTCAATCATCGTTATATAACGCCCGGAGTCTTCCCCCGTCGATTGGTACCACTTTGGACCCTCTCCGATAGTGGGAAGTGATAAAATTTTGAAATTTCTACCCCATATAAAACCGAACCGAGGTGATGTGGTAGACCCACGTTCGAGTACATTTTCGGTCAAATTTCATATTTTTACATCGGGTTTTTTGCAAAACGTTGTGTCTTACTGTGTCTTGGCCAACGTTACAGATATTTTCAGTGTTGCCACCATTTTGGACCCTTTTATACGTATTTAACATCAAAAAAGTCGTCAAAATAGGCAAAATTTTCATCAAATTGTCAAATTTTTTCTAAATTATTCAGGTTTTTGTGTTTCAATCATCGTTATATAACGCCCGGAGTCTTCCCCCGTCGATTGGTACCACTTTGGACCCTCTCCGATAGTGGGAAGTGATAAAATTTTGAAATTTCTACCCCATATAAAACCGAACCGAGGTGATGTGGTAGACCCACGTTCGAGTACATTTTCGGTCAAATTTCATATTTTTACATCGGGTTTTTTGCAAAACGTTGTGTCTTACTGTGTCTTGGCCAACGTTACAGATATTTTCAGTGTTGCCACCATTTTGGACCCTTTTATACGTATTTAACATCAAAAAAGTCGTCAAAATAGGCAAAATTTTCATCAAATTGTCAAATTTTTTCTAAATTATTCAGGTTTTTGTGTTTCAATCATCGTTATATAACGCCCGGAGTCTTCCCCCGTCGATTGGTACCACTTTGGACCCTCTCCGATAGTGGGAAGTGATAAAATTTTGAAATTTCTACCCCATATAAAACCGAACCGAGGTGATGTGGTAGACCCACGTTCGAGTACATTTTCGGTCAAATTTCATATTTTTACATCGGGTTTTTTGCAAAACGTTGTGTCTTACTGTGTCTTGGCCAACGTTACAGATATTTTCAGTGTTGCCACCATTTTGGACCCTTTTATACGTATTTAACATCAAAAAAGTCGTCAAAATAGGCAAAATTTTCATCAAATTGTCAAATTTTTTCTAAATTATTCAGGTTTTTGTGTTTCAATCATCGTTATATAACGCCCGGAGTCTTCCCCCGTCGATTGGTACCACTTTGGACCCTCTCCGATAGTGGGAAGTGATAAAATTTTGAAATTTCTACCCCATATAAAACCGAACCGAGGTGATGTGGTAGACCCACGTTCGAGTACATTTTCGGTCAAATTTCATATTTTTACATCGGGTTTTTTGCAAAACGTTGTGTCTTACTGTGTCTTGGCCAACGTTACAGATATTTTCAGTGTTGCCACCATTTTGGACCCTTTTATACGTATTTAACATCAAAAAAGTCGTCAAAATAGGCAAAATTTTCATCAAATTGTCAAATTTTTTCTAAATTATTCAGGTTTTTGTGTTTCAATCATCGTTATATAACGCCCGGAGTCTTCCCCCGTCGATTGGTACCACTTTGGACCCTCTCCGATAGTGGGAAGTGATAAAATTTTGAAATTTCTACCCCATATAAAACCGAACCGAGGTGATGTGGTAGACCCACGTTCGAGTACATTTTCGGTCAAATTTCATATTTTTACATCGGGTTTTTTGCAAAACGTTGTGTCTTACTGTGTCTTGGCCAACGTTACAGATATTTTCAGTGTTGCCACCATTTTGGACCCTTTTATACGTATTTAACATCAAAAAAGTCGTCAAAATAGGCAAAATTTTCATCAAATTGTCAAATTTTTTCTAAATTATTCAGGTTTTTGTGTTTCAATCATCGTTATATAACGCCCGGAGTCTTCCCCCGTCGATTGGTACCACTTTGGACCCTCTCCGATAGTGGGAAGTGATAAAATTTTGAAATTTCTACCCCATATAAAACCGAACCGAGGTGATGTGGTAGACCCACGTTCGAGTACATTTTCGGTCAAATTTCATATTTTTACATCGGGTTTTTTGCAAAACGTTGTGTCTTACTGTGTCTTGGCCAACGTTACAGATATTTTCAGTGTTGCCACCATTTTGGACCCTTTTATACGTATTTAACATCAAAAAAGTCGTCAAAATAGGCAAAATTTTCATCAAATTGTCAAATTTTTTCTAAATTATTCAGGTTTTTGTGTTTCAATCATCGTTATATAACGCCCGGAGTCTTCCCCCGTCGATTGGTACCACTTTGGACCCTCTCCGATAGTGGGAAGTGATAAAATTTTGAAATTTCTACCCCATATAAAACCGAACCGAGGTGATGTGGTAGACCCACGTTCGAGTACATTTTCGGTCAAATTTCATATTTTTACATCGGGTTTTTTGCAAAACGTTGTGTCTTACTGTGTCTTGGCCAACGTTACAGATATTTTCAGTGTTGCCACCATTTTGGACCCTTTTATACGTATTTAACATCAAAAAAGTCGTCAAAATAGGCAAAATTTTCATCAAATTGTCAAATTTTTTCTAAATTATTCAGGTTTTTGTGTTTCAATCATCGTTATATAACGCCCGGAGTCTTCCCCCGTCGATTGGTACCACTTTGGACCCTCTCCGATAGTGGGAAGTGATAAAATTTTGAAATTTCTACCCCATATAAAACCGAACCGAGGTGATGTGGTAGACCCACGTTCGAGTACATTTTCGGTCAAATTTCATATTTTTACATCGGGTTTTTTGCAAAACGTTGTGTCTTACTGTGTCTTGGCCAACGTTACAGATATTTTCAGTGTTGCCACCATTTTGGACCCTTTTATACGTATTTAACATCAAAAAAGTCGTCAAAATAGGCAAAATTTTCATCAAATTGTCAAATTTTTTCTAAATTATTCAGGTTTTTGTGTTTCAATCATCGTTATATAACGCCCGGAGTCTTCCCCCGTCGATTGGTACCACTTTGGACCCTCTCCGATAGTGGGAAGTGATAAAATTTTGAAATTTCTACCCCATATAAAACCGAACCGAGGTGATGTGGTAGACCCACGTTCGAGTACATTTTCGGTCAAATTTCATATTTTTACATCGGGTTTTTTGCAAAACGTTGTGTCTTACTGTGTCTTGGCCAACGTTACAGATATTTTCAGTGTTGCCACCATTTTGGACCCTTTTATACGTATTTAACATCAAAAAAGTCGTCAAAATAGGCAAAATTTTCATCAAATTGTCAAATTTTTTCTAAATTATTCAGGTTTTTGTGTTTCAATCATCGTTATATAACGCCCGGAGTCTTCCCCCGTCGATTGGTACCACTTTGGACCCTCTCCGATAGTGGGAAGTGATAAAATTTTGAAATTTCTACCCCATATAAAACCGAACCGAGGTGATGTGGTAGACCCACGTTCGAGTACATTTTCGGTCAAATTTCATATTTTTACATCGGGTTTTTTGCAAAACGTTGTGTCTTACTGTGTCTTGGCCAACGTTACAGATATTTTCAGTGTTGCCACCATTTTGGACCCTTTTATACGTATTTAACATCAAAAAAGTCGTCAAAATAGGCAAAATTTTCATCAAATTGTCAAATTTTTTCTAAATTATTCAGGTTTTTGTGTTTCAATCATCGTTATATAACGCCCGGAGTCTTCCCCCGTCGATTGGTACCACTTTGGACCCTCTCCGATAGTGGGAAGTGATAAAATTTTGAAATTTCTACCCCATATAAAACCGAACCGAGGTGATGTGGTAGACCCACGTTCGAGTACATTTTCGGTCAAATTTCATATTTTTACATCGGGTTTTTTGCAAAACGTTGTGTCTTACTGTGTCTTGGCCAACGTTACAGATATTTTCAGTGTTGCCACCATTTTGGACCCTTTTATACGTATTTAACATCAAAAAAGTCGTCAAAATAGGCAAAATTTTCATCAAATTGTCAAATTTTTTCTAAATTATTCAGGTTTTTGTGTTTCAATCATCGTTATATAACGCCCGGAGTCTTCCCCGTCGATTGGTACCACTTTGGACCCTCTCCGATAGTGGGAAGTGATAAAATTTTGAAATTTCTACCCCATATAAAACCGAACCGAGGTGATGTGGTAGACCCACGTTCGAGTACATTTTCGGTCAAATTTCATATTTTTACATCGGGTTTTTTGCAAAACGTTGTGTCTTACTGTGTCTTGGCCAACGTTACAGATATTTTCAGTGTTGCCACCATTTTGGACCCTTTTATACGTATTTAACATCAAAAAAGTCGTCAAAATAGGCAAAATTTTCATCAAATTGTCAAATTTTTTCTAAATTATTCAGGTTTTTGTGTTTCAATCATCGTTATATAACGCCCGGAGTCTTCCCCCGTCGATTGGTACCACTTTGGACCCTCTCCGATAGTGGGAAGTGATAAAATTTTGAAATTTCTACCCCATATAAAACCGAACCGAGGTGATGTGGTAGACCCACGTTCGAGTACATTTTCGGTCAAATTTCATATTTTTACATCGGGTTTTTTGCAAAACGTTGTGTCTTACTGTGTCTTGGCCAACGTTACAGATATTTTCAGTGTTGCCACCATTTTGGACCCTTTTATACGTATTTAACATCAAAAAAGTCGTCAAAATAGGCAAAATTTTCATCAAATTGTCAAATTTTTTCTAAATTATTCAGGTTTTTGTGTTTCAATCATCGTTATATAACGCCCGGAGTCTTCCCCCGTCGATTGGTACCACTTTGGACCCTCTCCGATAGTGGGAAGTGATAAAATTTTGAAATTTCTACCCCATATAAAACCGAACCGAGGTGATGTGGTAGACCCACGTTCGAGTACATTTTCGGTCAAATTTCATATTTTTACATCGGGTTTTTTGCAAAACGTTGTGTCTTACTGTGTCTTGGCCAACGTTACAGATATTTTCAGTGTTGCCACCATTTTGGACCCTTTTATACGTATTTAACATCAAAAAAGTCGTCAAAATAGGCAAAATTTTCATCAAATTGTCAAATTTTTTCTAAATTATTCAGGTTTTTGTGTTTCAATCATCGTTATATAACGCCCGGAGTCTTCCCCCGTCGATTGGTACCACTTTGGACCCTCTCCGATAGTGGGAAGTGATAAAATTTTGAAATTTCTACCCCATATAAAACCGAACCGAGGTGATGTGGTAGACCCACGTTCGAGTACATTTTCGGTCAAATTTCATATTTTTACATCGGGTTTTTTGCAAAACGTTGTGTCTTACTGTGTCTTGGCCAACGTTACAGATATTTTCAGTGTTGCCACCATTTTGGACCCTTTTATACGTATTTAACATCAAAAAAGTCGTCAAAATAGGCAAAATTTTCATCAAATTGTCAAATTTTTTCTAAATTATTCAGGTTTTTGTGTTTCAATCATCGTTATATAACGCCCGGAGTCTTCCCCCGTCGATTGGTACCACTTTGGACCCTCTCCGATAGTGGGAAGTGATAAAATTTTGAAATTTCTACCCCATATAAAACCGAACCGAGGTGATGTGGTAGACCCACGTTCGAGTACATTTTCGGTCAAATTTCATATTTTTACATCGGGTTTTTTGCAAAACGTTGTGTCTTACTGTGTCTTGGCCAACGTTACAGATATTTTCAGTGTTGCCACCATTTTGGACCCTTTTATACGTATTTAACATCAAAAAAGTCGTCAAAATAGGCAAAATTTTCATCAAATTGTCAAATTTTTTCTAAATTATTCAGGTTTTTGTGTTTCAATCATCGTTATATAACGCCCGGAGTCTTCCCCCGTCGATTGGTACCACTTTGGACCCTCTCCGATAGTGGGAAGTGATAAAATTTTGAAATTTCTACCCCATATAAAACCGAACCGAGGTGATGTGGTAGACCCACGTTCGAGTACATTTTCGGTCAAATTTCATATTTTTACATCGGGTTTTTTGCAAAACGTTGTGTCTTACTGTGTCTTGGCCAACGTTACAGATATTTTCAGTGTTGCCACCATTTTGGACCCTTTTATACGTATTTAACATCAAAAAAGTCGTCAAAATAGGCAAAATTTTCATCAAATTGTCAAATTTTTTCTAAATTATTCAGGTTTTTGTGTTTCAATCATCGTTATATAACGCCCGGAGTCTTCCCCCGTCGATTGGTACCACTTTGGACCCTCTCCGATAGTGGGAAGTGATAAAATTTTGAAATTTCTACCCCATATAAAACCGAACCGAGGTGATGTGGTAGACCCACGTTCGAGTACATTTTCGGTCAAATTTCATATTTTTACATCGGGTTTTTTGCAAAACGTTGTGTCTTACTGTGTCTTGGCCAACGTTACAGATATTTTCAGTGTTGCCACCATTTTGGACCCTTTTATACGTATTTAACATCAAAAAAGTCGTCAAAATAGGCAAAATTTTCATCAAATTGTCAAATTTTTTCTAAATTATTCAGGTTTTTGTGTTTCAATCATCGTTATATAACGCCCGGAGTCTTCCCCCGTCGATTGGTACCACTTTGGACCCTCTCCGATAGTGGGAAGTGATAAAATTTTGAAATTTCTACCCCATATAAAACCGAACCGAGGTGATGTGGTAGACCCACGTTCGAGTACATTTTCGGTCAAATTTCATATTTTTACATCGGGTTTTTTGCAAAACGTGTGTCTTACTGTGTCTTGGCCAACGTTACAGATATTTTCAGTGTTGCCACCATTTTGGACCCTTTTATACGTATTTAACATCAAAAAAGTCGTCAAAATAGGCAAAATTTTCATCAAATTGTCAAATTTTTTCTAAATTATTCAGGTTTTTGTGTTTCAATCATCGTTATATAACGCCCGGAGTCTTCCCCCGTCGATTGGTACCACTTTGGACCCTCTCCGATAGTGGGAAGTGATAAAATTTTGAAATTTCTACCCCATATAAAACCGAACCGAGGTGATGTGGTAGACCCACGTTCGAGTACATTTTCGGTCAAATTTCATATTTTTACATCGGGTTTTTTGCAAAACGTTGTGTCTTACTGTGTCTTGGCCAACGTTACAGATATTTTCAGTGTTGCCACCATTTTGGACCCTTTTATACGTATTTAACATCAAAAAAGTCGTCAAAATAGGCAAAATTTTCATCAAATTGTCAAATTTTTTCTAAATTATTCAGGTTTTTGTGTTTCAATCATCGTTATATAACGCCCGGAGTCTTCCCCCGTCGATTGGTACCACTTTGGACCCTCTCCGATAGTGGGAAGTGATAAAATTTTGAAATTTCTACCCCATATAAAACCGAACCGAGGTGATGTGGTAGACCCACGTTCGAGTACATTTTCGGTCAAATTTCATATTTTTACATCGGGTTTTTTGCAAAACGTTGTGTCTTACTGTGTCTTGGCCAACGTTACAGATATTTTCAGTGTTGCCACCATTTTGGACCCTTTTATACGTATTTAACATCAAAAAAGTCGTCAAAATAGGCAAAATTTTCATCAAATTGTCAAATTTTTTCTAAATTATTCAGGTTTTTGTGTTTCAATCATCGTTATATAACGCCCGGAGTCTTCCCCCGTCGATTGGTACCACTTTGGACCCTCTCCGATAGTGGGAAGTGATAAAATTTTGAAATTTCTACCCCATATAAAACCGAACCGAGGTGATGTGGTAGACCCACGTTCGAGTACATTTTCGGTCAAATTTCATATTTTTACATCGGGTTTTTTGCAAAACGTTGTGTCTTACTGTGTCTTGGCCAACGTTACAGATATTTTCAGTGTTGCCACCATTTTGGACCCTTTTATACGTATTTAACATCAAAAAAGTCGTCAAAATAGGCAAAATTTTCATCAAATTGTCAAATTTTTTCTAAATTATTCAGGTTTTTGTGTTTCAATCATCGTTATATAACGCCCGGAGTCTTCCCCCGTCGATTGGTACCACTTTGGACCCTCTCCGATAGTGGGAAGTGATAAAATTTTGAAATTTCTACCCCATATAAAACCGAACCGAGGTGATGTGGTAGACCCACGTTCGAGTACATTTTCGGTCAAATTTCATATTTTTACATCGGGTTTTTTGCAAAACGTTGTGTCTTACTGTGTCTTGGCCAACGTTACAGATATTTTCAGTGTTGCCACCATTTTGGACCCTTTTATACGTATTTAACATCAAAAAAGTCGTCAAAATAGGCAAAATTTTCATCAAATTGTCAAATTTTTTCTAAATTATTCAGGTTTTTGTGTTTCAATCATCGTTATATAACGCCCGGAGTCTTCCCCCGTCGATTGGTACCACTTTGGACCCTCTCCGATAGTGGGAAGTGATAAAATTTTGAAATTTCTACCCCATATAAAACCGAACCGAGGTGATGTGGTAGACCCACGTTCGAGTACATTTTCGGTCAAATTTCATATTTTTACATCGGGTTTTTTGCAAAACGTTGTGTCTTACTGTGTCTTGGCCAACGTTACAGATATTTTCAGTGTTGCCACCATTTTGGACCCTTTTATACGTATTTAACATCAAAAAAGTCGTCAAAATAGGCAAAATTTTCATCAAATTGTCAAATTTTTTCTAAATTATTCAGGTTTTTGTGTTTCAATCATCGTTATATAACGCCCGGAGTCTTCCCCCGTCGATTGGTACCACTTTGGACCCTCTCCGATAGTGGGAAGTGATAAAATTTTGAAATTTCTACCCCATATAAAACCGAACCGAGGTGATGTGGTAGACCCACGTTCGAGTACATTTTCGGTCAAATTTCATATTTTTACATCGGGTTTTTTGCAAAACGTTGTGTCTTACTGTGTCTTGGCCAACGTTACAGATATTTTCAGTGTTGCCACCATTTTGGACCCTTTTATACGTATTTAACATCAAAAAAGTCGTCAAAATAGGCAAAATTTTCATCAAATTGTCAAATTTTTTCTAAATTATTCAGGTTTTTGTGTTTCAATCATCGTTATATAACGCCCGGAGTCTTCCCCCGTCGATTGGTACCACTTTGGACCCTCTCCGATAGTGGGAAGTGATAAAATTTTGAAATTTCTACCCCATATAAAACCGAACCGAGGTGATGTGGTAGACCCACGTTCGAGTACATTTTCGGTCAAATTTCATATTTTTACATCGGGTTTTTTGCAAAACGTTGTGTCTTACTGTGTCTTGGCCAACGTTACAGATATTTTCAGTGTTGCCACCATTTTGGACCCTTTTATACGTATTTAACATCAAAAAAGTCGTCAAAATAGGCAAAATTTTCATCAAATTGTCAAATTTTTTCTAAATTATTCAGGTTTTTGTGTTTCAATCATCGTTATATAACGCCCGGAGTCTTCCCCCGTCGATTGGTACCACTTTGGACCCTCTCCGATAGTGGGAAGTGATAAAATTTTGAAATTTCTACCCCATATAAAACCGAACCGAGGTGATGTGGTAGACCCACGTTCGAGTACATTTTCGGTCAAATTTCATATTTTTACATCGGGTTTTTTGCAAAACGTTGTGTCTTACTGTGTCTTGGCCAACGTTACAGATATTTTCAGTGTTGCCACCATTTTGGACCCTTTTATACGTATTTAACATCAAAAAAGTCGTCAAAATAGGCAAAATTTTCATCAAATTGTCAAATTTTTTCTAAATTATTCAGGTTTTTGTGTTTCAATCATCGTTATATAACGCCCGGAGTCTTCCCCCGTCGATTGGTACCACTTTGGACCCTCTCCGATAGTGGGAAGTGATAAAATTTTGAAATTTCTACCCCATATAAAACCGAACCGAGGTGATGTGGTAGACCCACGTTCGAGTACATTTTCGGTCAAATTTCATATTTTTACATCGGGTTTTTTGCAAAACGTTGTGTCTTACTGTGTCTTGGCCAACGTTACAGATATTTTCAGTGTTGCCACCATTTTGGACCCTTTTATACGTATTTAACATCAAAAAAGTCGTCAAAATAGGCAAAATTTTCATCAAATTGTCAAATTTTTTCTAA